>KZ112452.1:0-284892 GCA_002120305.1 Hypoxylon sp. CO27-5
CCCCCCCCCCCCAAAAACCCCAGCGACCCCGTCATTATAGCTGATTAGGTAACTAGTGTACCTCTCAGGTAGGTTTGTGCAGGGATGCCTTAGACGCCAAAAGCGACATCTATGGATGTCACAATCGAGGTGTAACCCCACCAACTTCGAATGTCAAACCCCAAACTCCAGTAACTCTTTAGATCTTACATCCTTCCAACTACATTCATACGTACTTAGGCTTGCACAAGACTCTAGCAGACAACTTACCCATTTACTTATAAGCAACCGAAATTCTCACGACTGCATATCTCCGATTTACCCCTCAACCCTCCCGCGACCCGACCGTCTTCGTTCTCGTTCCTCTCTACGTCACAACCCCTTCGAGCCGAATCGCCGAAGCATCGCACTACAGAGGAATCGCATCGAGCGCACACGTATACGCGGAACAAGCGAGCGATAAATTCCTAAACGATTCGGAGGGTTCTCGAGTACTTACTACTGAGAGCTCTCGTTTATAACTTGGGGAAACTAGAATCCTAGTTGAGCCTCTTCTGGTGACTCAAGATCAGCCACTGGTCTGTGGCACGCGCACATCCTAGCAAGATGCCTCTATCGTCAGCCCAGCGGTCGGCAATCTCTAGCTTTGTGTCTATAACCGGAACTACTGACAAGGTTGCTACGAGAGTACGTCTTCCTCTCTCTGTTCCTACACTTCCTTAGGAATATGGTGCCTAAGTTGCTTTATTTCACTATCCTTTGTAACACGCAACTCTGCCAAATAATTTCGTGGTTATAGAGTCTATCTCGTGCTAACTTGTTGGCTTATATAGTACCTCAAGAATTCTGGTTACAAGGTGAACGAGGCCGTCGATACGTAAGTGAATTTTATGTCTCTGCTCTCTCCTCCATCCTTTCCATACATTGTCCATACCGGTTACCCCACACATCTCGACACTGGTGAATGGTCGATATAACGGATGCGCTCTTTTTGGGACAGATGCAAGATGGCATTGTAACACTCGATGTTGGAAATCATTAGAAATTAGCACGACCTCCTACACATTCAAACGAAGTTAGGTGGTGGGACGCTCGGCCGGTAACTGGCTGCTGTCATTCCTCTTAGTAGCTGAAAAGTGGTCTTGGTTCACTAGATGATGCGCTGCTCGAATGTATCTTGCATAATGTAGATCGTGTTGAAGTCATGTTACCTTGTCTTGCATCACTAGCTGTTCATCCTGGCCAAGTTCTCTTTTCTAACCACACACCTTGTGAACCTCTCATTCGTGCCTCGAAACACCGTTTTGATCTTTGGCGCTAACTATTGATCAGATATTATCAGACTAACAGTGGCGCATCAACTCCACCGGCCAAGGACGCACAGTTGAATAAGCTGTTCGACAGTCTGAGAAGTGAGTTAGGCTAATATTTCACTTTCCATTCATGCACACATCTTGCTGACTCGAGATAGATGAGCAGGAAGATGCGAAGGACACACTTGGCGCCGATTCGTCCATGGCATACCTAAACGCCATCGGTGTTGATCTCGAGGGAGCCTCGCTATTCCTTGCTATGGAACTCGTTCAAGCTCCTACCATCGGCGAGATCACTCGAAAAGGTTTCGTGGAGGGTTGGAAAGCTCAGCCAGGGTAAGTCATATTGCGTGCATCCGTTTTCGTCGGTTTCAACCTAAACCTATGCTTAATGAGATATATCTACTATCCGAAAACACAAACTAACTGGCTGCAGGGTCGATGCCAAGATAGAGTCTCAGAAGCAATACTTCAAGCGTCTCGTTGACTCCCTGTCCAAAGACCGAGCTCTCTTCCGCAAAGTGTACAGATATGCGTTTGTGGTCGGGAGAGAAGGGGACCAAAAAGCACTTTCCCTGGACAACGCAATCCTGTACTGGGAAATGCTGTTCAAGAAGCCTGGCCAGCTCTGGATCGGCAACGCGGCAGGCATTGACTGGCTAAGCGAGTGGATTACGTTCCTTCGGGAGAAGTGGACTCGTTCCGTGAACCGTGACATGTGGAATCAGACATACGAGTTCGCGGTCAAGAGCTCGGAAGACGAATCCCTCAGCTTCTGGAGCGAGGATGGTGCTTGGCCGGGAGTCATCGATCAGTTCGTCGAGTGGTACCGAAAGAAGTCGATGATGGACGTCGATGCTTAGCCTGCTGCGGTTGCGCTTTGCATGTTGGCCCACTCGAGGTAGCCAAATCACGATGTATATCCACAAGTTGACACCATTACGATAGGGGAAGTAACTATATGAGCCTCGCCTAGATACCTATGTGTTTTAAGAGGCATTGCTTTTTTACATGGACATGATGAAGGAGGAGATACCGGTACACCTCCTTACAATTCGGAGAATTGATGATTATAAGAACCAAGGAAGGACAGGGGGGGATTACGGAATTATTAGCAGGCATTTTTGCGTTCGTGCCTACATGCCTACGCGAGAAGAGATATTGATACGGCGATGGACGCACACGCAGGCACGGGCAGATGAGTATTGCGTAGATAAATAATAAAACACCTCCTCTGAGCATTCACAAATGACGATTCAGAACATGAATCCTTAAATGATGTGGCACTTAACTCTCATAAGAGAATCACCTGCATACTTACCTGGTAGGTAGTGAAAGGAACCAAGAATGGGCGGCATAGAAACAAGGGGGCTGGCTGAGCCTGCGACATTGGACATGACAAGCCTGTACCTCCATTATTTTAGAGACTTAGAGCGTATGGCAGATCCATGAGCAAGAAAAGGGGATTCACCTTAGAAGGTAGCTATGGCTGCTTACCAAATTAGAGATGTAGAGATAAACAGTCTATTAGACTATGTGAAGGGAATGTGATAAGCCGTGGATACTGAGAAGTTCTATGCTACGAGTATCTTCAATGACCGCTTTATGAGCACGCAGGGTCGACACTAGACATGAGTATGGAAAAGCGACGTGTCATATAGATCTCATAAGCTTTCGGTATAGTGTAGTTCGTCTATAGTTTCGTATGATATCATATTTGTACAGCAGATCAGCAATTAGATCAGCAATCTATGCTGCCCGAACCCTTTCTCTATGCGCCCAACTTATATCGTCGTTGGCATGTTCCGCTGAGTGAGACAGCATCTAACCGCTGCTTCAACGAGAAGAGCGCTTATGAACTCGTGTAGCATGCCCTCGCGTAGGCCCAACAGCCCAACCACATATGCACCATCGTTAAGCCGAGGCCGCACCAAGCCTGAATAAAGATTGTGCCTATTCCTATCGTCCCATCGCTTAACCAGACCACTGCGGCGCTCCGAACCGGCTCATAGTCCCCAACTTGCCATCTCCCAACTTCACACTCGCATGCCGAATCATGCGCGGGTCAAGCGCCAACATATTCCGCACAGCCTCCTGCGTCTGTACGCTGCTGTCGAATCGCATGGCGAAGTAGTGGCCGGAGTGGTGTCGCATTTGGTGTACACTGGTGGCTTTGGGGAGGAGGAAAACGCCCCAGTTCGATATTCCGCGTATGACGCCTTTTTGTTGGAGGATTAGTTGGCCTGCTGTGAGGACGATTCTGCGTTCTTGGGTTAGTAACAGTGGTCTTGTCATACAAGTTTTTCCTGATGCGCAGCGGCGTGGGTTTGGAGTTAAATGTCGAGGAATCGAGAAGGTGAAGGGACTCGGATGGTATTATCTTGTGAAGGAAAGGATAGCAACGTACTCTTTCACCTCGGCAAGATTGCCAGGTCGAACCTATTATTACTATTAGCACACTTACTCCCTCTATATCTAATAATTAGCAGCAACTCACAATCCCAATTAGCTCGTACAGCATCTTGTCGGCTGGTTGCTCACAAGGAGCGCGAGGAGGAAGACAAGTCTATTCTGTGGGCGCCCGACCGTACCAACTCCCTGTACTAAGTGGTTAGGGGGTCAGATTGAATGATGATCGCCGCTTTAATGCTGTTGGCGTCGCAATTGCTCTTCTTGAAGAATTCCCGGATAGATAGCAAAGTTGCGAATCGCGATAATCGATAAGGTGCATTGGGACTGAATTTTGGTGGGGACGGTCCGGATCAACTTTGAATGACTTTTCCGGCATTTAACCTCACTCCGAGGTCCCGAGTCATGTTGCGAAGATACCTAGGTACATATATGAATAAACACCTAACACATCAATGTTCTCGGGCAACGAAACTACATGTAGGCGTAAAACACCCGAGAAAATAGAGAATGAAACAATTCCATTGTATTTATTATTGATGTGAACCCCATAACTTCGTATTTGTAATGACCACTAAGAATTTTCACTCCAACGGTATCCCAATCTCATCCTCCTCAGCCACTCGAAACTAGCATCATTCATCATCGTAATGTGCAATTTCTCGACGTCATCCTCCTGTGGCAATCGCGGATCTAGGTTCCATAATTCGCCTATCTCTTTAGCCGCCAGTACCAACCGCTCTTGGAAGTCTGGATGAGAAACTCTGTGAAACTTTCTTCTTGTCTTTCTTATGGAGTCTATAAATGTCTGGGGGTTGGACGTCACAGACATCCAAATAAACGCCATAGCGAAAGCTACCCAATGCTTGGTCTTCTTGGAGCTGTCTACTCCAGGAGGTCTCCGGAACTCGATGGACCCCGATCGGCCTTCTTTAGAAGGCTGAAAATTCCAAGCGAAATATTTCGCTGGACTTATTATATCGATTATTTCCTCCCTGTCGGACGAGTCTATTCTTTTGAATATAGCATCGATCCCCATCAAGGGTCCCTTGTCCTTGATTTCGGCTTGTAGTCGTGGCGACCGGAGGTTGGAACGACAGAACTCGGTCGCTCTGTCTTGGCGGGATAAGGGAGCACACCTTGCAGTGGCCGGTTCCTAGAATGCCACTGCTTTTGCGACATTTTTTAATTGCTCGATGGTGGAGTGACCTTCCCTGAAGGATATATGAACATGAAAGCCGCAAGACGTGTCTTTCCGAAACTCAAAATATTGGTGCAAGGTACTCCAGAGCAAGTCGATCTTCCTCGTCCATTCGGTATCGGCTACCAGAACCGGGGACACGATCTCGACTGGGTCTATTGTTATTATTATTAGGAATCCCTTCGAGTATCATTATGGTTGTACTCAATGGACATACAGAAGCCATCGGGAATATGGCGCTTGCTCAGCGAGCCATCAAGCATCATATTCCATTTGCTATAATCTGGCTTCTCTTGCTCAGCAGCATCGAAGACCGCACTTTCTAATCCTGCGCCTGTCATTACTCGTGCTAGAGTATCCAGTAGGCGGAAGTTGAAGCGCCGCTGCTCTGACACACTGGGGGCATCGGGAGGCAATTGCAGACCACTCGTGGTCTTAGGACGTATCATGACTTCGAATTCGCAACCGAAACAGAATGGCAGGCTTCTCTCGTTGTCGAAAGTCGTTTCTTTCTCTGGACTTGGTGCAGATCGCTACTCTGCAGCTGACTCTGACTTCCAGCCGTCCTCAATGGAACTCGACTGCTCACTACGAACACTCATCGTGGCTGCGGGAAATAACTATCGAATTTTGCTTGAAAAGATATAATACAGACTAAAGAAAGAATTACTCGATACAGCCTCCAACTGAGAGTTGGGCGAGCGGCGACGGACGGATGATAGATGGACGGATGCAGATGTGAAGAACGAAAATCCATTGTGTTTTTTGCAAACCATCCACTACGCAATGCAGAATAGGCTGGATTCGAGTTCGCTCTATACTCCTTTCAGCAGCCTACCCCCTCGCTACGCCACTTATACTACAGCCCTCCATTCGAGCTTGCAGCCTCATTGTCCCAGTTTATCCATACTGTTGTCTCACTAGACAACAGGTCCTTAGAAAGGGCCCTGCTACCATATCTAAATTCTGAAGCGAAGACCTCATTTCCTTCGTACTCTGACATTTAAAATTTGACACAATAGGAGACTAAACATAGCTTTGATCACATCATCACTAATTGCCCTAAAGACTGCCGAGTATCTATGTTTTCAAATCCGCGTTTTTCGCTAACCATATATAATAATCACTAAGGACGACCATCAATATAACACCCAAACCGTCTGACTTCCAGAGCCTCCTCGAAAATCCCAGCGATAGAGACGGAATCCATCCCCGACCGCACCGCATCCGTTGAACTTTGACGTCTCTCCCCAAATCCATATAGGCCTTACTACTACCGTCTTTGGTCGCCCATACGTTAATGTCTACCGTTAATATAGTGCGGAAGAATTAACAACCCGAATCACATACGTCTCCGATGACCAACCCTTCTCTTTGTTCCGCAGAGCTTTCATTTCGCTTCCAGGAGGAAAACAGTATTGTCGTGCTTGACCCTGGCTGGGACGATGATTGCTTTGTGCTGGAGTCCCAAATTGTGTACAGAGCTACTCCCGAAGAACCTGTCCCTTATCGAAGGGACGTTATGGATCGACGTCGCCAATGAACCGAAATGTGAGTCCCTTGACCTTTTCCTTGCCATCGATTTGGATTTCGCACCGAACCACCTCGTACTTGTCGGTCTCGTATAGTTGGAGGCTATGTTCTTGCTCCTGGTCTTGTACAAGAAATGCATGGCCCTGTACCTCCGCTTTCTGATCAATTGCGTCAACTAATGCCTTGTATTTGCCGCCCCATGTCTTTAGAACACCGCCAGTCACAGTGGCAGGCTGGTAAGAGGGTTGATGGCCTAGGAGACGCTTCAGAACCATTGGGTCTGCAAGCGTCCCGTAGAAGAAGTACCAGACAGGATACTCGTTTTGTGCTGGTGCTAGCTTCGGATCATCCATGGAGTTGGGACGATGCTGAGGCATGGTGGTGTCAATCCCGAGGCTAGGATAGGCCGATCCTGCTGGTAAATCCTTCTCTGCCTTCGAGTATCGGACGAATGTGGGTTGAAACCGGGATCCTTGTTGAGAGAGATAGTCGAGAATATTTTTTTTACTTTCCATGTCGACTTTGCAGAAGGTCGTTAGTTCGCCTGAGTCATCCGTCCCTTTAAGCTGCGCAGGACTTTCGTGAAGACCAGCGGCCGTCTTCACCTGGTCTACGTTGCTAAGGGCCCCCTCGAGCTTCATTAGATAGAGAGAGGGCTTAGTTGTCTTGCTCATAACCTTCTGGGGCACAACCAAGCTAGTTCGAGTCGCCAGGCTGCAGGAGTGTTCGTATGCCGCCTTGTCATATCCTTCTGCCTCCTTCTCCGCGCGTACAAGTTCCCAGTGGGATTCTGTGACCAAGACACGGGATAGATCCGATCTGTGTTCTTGTATCTTCTGTGCTGCTTGGGCATAGGTGTAGCCAAACAACGCCTGCCATCTTTGGATATCGTCATTCTCTGGTTCATGTGGTTGTTGTGGTTGCTGGATGGCTACCTGGGCCATTGACTCAAGCTCATCTAGAAAGTCCATTGCTAAGTTATAGTTGTGGGCCTTCTCTTATTGTAGGGCTTCTTAGTGAATAAGAGTGTCGAGGGCGTTGAGAAACTTATGAGCGATCGCAGGATAATTATCTCTGTAATTTTTGGTCAAGACAAAATGTTAAGTGGAAAGTGTGATTGTTTGCTCGAAAGACGAAGCATACTCAGGGAGGTAAGCCAATGTTATGATAATTATACCAGCTTTCGGAGATAGCTGCCAAATGAAGTTTGAGCCAAACTCGAAGTTTATTTCTATAATAAGCTATTTATAGGAATATCACATAACCTTAAAGTTTTATCTGAGCTGACTTCAGTCCGATTTACTTCCTCCAACTATAGTCATCGCAAGGCAATGCTCAATCGTCTAATTCCTACCTGATAAAAAACGAAACCTGTTCCTCTAGATATATGAGTTAACTCGAAATTTATCATGGAAACTTAAATTACTGTACGAAGTTTCGACATAGCCGCCCAAGTTAATCAAAATAATTATAGCTTGAAAGTCTTCCAACTCTACGTCATATCTCTCAATAGCGATATTATGTACACTGAGTCCCGTGTATCGCTCAATTAAGACTAACTCCTCCACCTTGCATGGAGCACGCATCCTGCCATCTTGGCTTCCGTCGCATGTACCTTACGGTACTTAATTAGTACATATCCGACAAAACCCTTTTTAATAAGCAGACCTATATTAACCAAAGCTAACTAAAGCTTTTTTTATCTTAAATATAATATTAAAAGCTTATATAAAAGGTAATTATATTAATTATAATTAAAGTTTTAGTTATTTTTCCTTATATAAAACATTTTTTATATATTTAAAATACCTATTATAAGTATATTTAAGTAATACATAAAAATTTAAATAATATGTCTTTTTAAAATTACCTTTCCATATATATTTATTTATACTTATATAAGATTTATTTAAAAGTAAATAAAGTAAGTTATTTTAGTTTTTTTTTAAACTTAATGTTATTATATAAATTATTAATAATGTTATTTTATATAAAATATTAAATAACATAATTTTTAAATTTATATAAAGTATAAAAGCTATTAAAATATTTATAAAGCTTTATATAAATTAGAAAAAGGTGGTTATAAGTTTTTAAATAAATTTAATTTTAATAAGCTTAATAAAAGATTAAAATAAAGTAGTTATAATTAATAATAAGAAAGGTATTAATATAGTTATTTTTTATTAAAAAAATTTAACTAGGTTTAATTAATCCTTATATAATAAAGATTAAATTCCCTTATATATTTAAAATAATATATTAATAAGTGTTATAATATTAATATTTTAATTCCAATTTATTAATAAAGAAAAGAATAATAGGAAATCTTTTTAAGGTTTAAATAACTTAATTATCCCAAATTTTTTTAAATATTATAATTGGCTATATATAATATTAATTATCATATAAGGATAAGGTTAAAAAAAGGAATAAAAGAAAAGCATATAATATTTTTATATATTATAAAAGCTTAATTATTTTAATTTACTTTATTATATATAATATTAACAATATATATATAATAAAAAGATTAAAAACTTTTATATAAGGCTATAATAATATTTAAAAGTAATAGTAATATTAGTAATATTTTATATTAATTATTATAATAATAATATAATATATATAAAAGTAAAGATTTAAAATAATAAAAGATTTTTAATAATATATTAAATATCTTTTATATAAATATATTTCTTTAACTATTTAATATATAACTATTATATAAATTTATTATAACTATTATATATATTTATTATCTTTAATTATAATAGTATAACTTTTATATAATAATATATTTATATAAATAAATAAGTATTATTATATAAATCTTATTTAATATTTTAATTAATAAATGCTTAAGCTAATAAATATTCTTTAATAATTCTTTTATTTTTTTAATATATTTTTTTTTCCTCTTTTTCCTTTTATTTATTTTAATATTTTTATATCTTTATATAAAAAGCTTTTTACCATGCTAACATATATTTAAAAAGTTGTTTACCTTTAATTTTATAAAAACAATAGGCTTGTTTATACATATATAAAAATAAAATATTTATTTAATAATTTTAAATACCTTTTTTGTAAATCTATTTAACTTATTATTATTATTATTAATAATAATAATAATTTTTTTAAATTTAACTTTCCTTGGTTTTTTTTTTTTATATAAATTTTTTTTAATATTTTATATTAAAGGAATTTATGTTAATGTAAATAATAACCATTAATAAATATTAAATTAGTAATTAACCATCCCAAATCTTTACTTTTTCTTATATAATTATTTAATTTATAATTTAAAATAAGTTAAATAACTTAAAGTAATTTATTTTAAGTATTATAAAAAGCTTATTATATAAGCTTAATAAGTTAGTTAAGAAAAATGGGAAATTAAGTTATATAAATAAATATATTATTATTATTATTATATACGCTTAAATAATATAATTAATTTAAATTTAAAATGTTTAATATTTTAATTATACTTAATAGATTTGTATAAAGCTTATAATTTTAAAATGATATTTAAGCTAATATCCTTTTAAAGATTATTAAGTTTTAATTATTTTACTTATATAATTACTTAAAAATGATTAAACCTAATTAAATTTAATATTTTATATAACCATATTTAATTAACCTATTTTTTAAGTAAACATTTAAGGAATGTTAAGAAATTATATTAGTTAAGTTATATTTTAAAAAAGGGTTAATTAACTTCCTATTTTTTAATAAGCTTGTTTATATAATTTAAAACTTATTTTATTTATTTAATCCCCTTTTTTAATTAAAGGAATATAAATAAGTTAATATAATGTTATGTTTTTATATCCTTTATAAGGAAAAGGTTAAAATTTTTTATATAAAATAAAATTAAAAGTAAAAATCTAATCCTTATATTAAAGTTAAAATAAAATCTTTTAAATAATTTTTTATTATTATTAATAGAAATTTTATAAATCAATCCTTTTTATATAATAATTTATTATAATAAGTAATTTATAAAAAGGCTATTTCTATTCCTTAACGTTTAAAATAATAAACTTTAGTAAATTTTAAACAATTTAAAGTAAATTTTTCCCCTTATATAATAAAAAAGCTTTAATATATAAAAAGTAAGTAATAAAAATAATAAAAAACATAATAAAAGATATAAGAATAATAAGAAATATAATAGGAAATATAAAAGATATAATAAAAATAGGAGTAAAAAATATAATAAAAAAAATTAAGTTTTAATAAAAAGGTTATTATATAAAATAGATTAGCTTTTTATACTTACAAGGCTTTTTAAAAGGGTTTTTAAAAAAAATAATATCTTTCCTTTATATAAAAAATAAGCATTATTTATTAATTATATTATTATTATTTTCTTATATTTTTTAAACCCCTTTAATTATTTTTAAAGGTAATTTATTCCTAAAAAGGTTATTATTAATTAAAATAAAATGGTTTTATTAAAAGAGGTTTAATAAGGTAATTTAATATTATTAATTTTTATTATATAAATATTTAAATTAAATTTATATATTTTTTAATATTATTAATAAAAGCTTTAATTAGCTTAAAATAAAGCTTTTTTTTAAAATTAATATAATTTTATATAAGATTTTTAAGCTTAATATAAGTTTTTAAATATGGTTTAATATAATCTTTTTTTATAAAAAGCTTTTTATTAAAGTTAAAGGCTTTTAATTATATTTTATACTATTAAAAAATCTTAGTTATAATAAATTTATTAATCTTTATATCCTTTAAAAAGGTATATATTATCCTTATAACTTTATATAATATTAAGTTTTCTTTAATAAAAATAACCTAGTTAAAAACCTCATTTATATTATATAAATTATATAAAACCTCTAATTATACATAAAATTTCCCTTTTTATTTTTTAATATAATAATTATTTTAAATATTTATAAATTTTATAAATTTATCTTAAATTATAAGCTTATAAATTATATATATTATAATAAAATTATTAGGTTTTTTAAAAATAAAAAAGTTATTATAAATAAGCTTATTTTAAAAGTTTTAAAATATATTAGCCTTATATAAAAATAATAATTTTATACTTATAATTTAATAATTAATTACTCTTTTATAAAAATATTAAAATTATAATTTTATTTTAATATTTCTTATACTAAGCCTTTAAAAATAAATAAATAATAATTAATTTCTTTACTAATAATAATAAAAATTACCTTAGCTATTATAAAAATTAATAATAATATAATCTTTATAAGTTAAAATAACTTAAGCTTTAACTTATAATAATATTTCTATGTTATAATTTATCTTAGTAAAATAAAAATATATTTAAGTAATAAGTATTATATAAAAAAATTATTTCAAAGTATTAATAGTTATAATTATTAAATACCTTATATAAATTTAAATAATTAAACGAAAATAAATATTAATATAAATATAAATTTAAATAAAGTATTAAAATTTAATTAAAAATATTATATAAAATTATACCTAAAATTTAAAATTTATTAATTTAATATAATTATTTAAAAATTAAAGAAAATTTAACCTAAGGATTATAAATTTTATATAATGGTTTTATTTAACTTTATACTATTATTATATTTAAGTAAAATATAACTACTTATATATTTAATATATATAAAATTTCTTAATAAATAATTTAGCTTTAGTTTATATAAATTTATAAAAATAAAAATGTTTATAATGTTAAGTAAAAAAATTATATTAATTATATTTTTAAACAAATTCTTTAATTTAATTTAAGATTTTTTTACATTTTTCTTTTATATAATATCGCTATTTAATATTATGTTTTAATTATATAAATTAAAAAAGCCTTAAACTAATATTAATATTTTTTTTGCAAAGGTTTTAAAGGATAAAAAAATTATTATAATTATTATAAAAAATATAAAATTAAATTTTAATTATTATTTTATTTATTATTTTTATATAAAAATATTAATAAAAGTTTTAATTTTATAATTTCCTTTTTAAAGTATGTTTAATAATGTTAATATGTTCTTTTAAATAAAAATGTATTAAATTAATAAACTTATTAAAGGCTTAATAGTTAAAGATTTTTTTTTTATATTTATTAATATTAAATTTTAAATAAGGTATAATAAATATATTAAAAAACCTTTTTATATAAGCTTTTTTTTTAATTTTTATTTATATAAATCTTTATTTTTATAATATTGTTATTATATTTGAAGGCATTTTATCTAATTGGATGAATTTTCATCCGTTATTTTTTGTTTTGTCGGATACGCACTAATGGCGCACCGTAGTACCTAGCAGGGGGGTGTGTATGGTTAAAGCCTAGAATTTGCCAATCGAGATGGGGAAAAGGGGGGGGAGGAAGAGATAAAAAAGAAAAAGAAAAGAGAGAAAAAAAAAAAAAAAAAGCAATGGCCGGCGGGGCGAGACCACATTTGGGGGCCACGCGCTTCTTCCCACGAGGGACCCAAGACCCAAGACCCCCTATCTCTATGGATCTGCCGCTACTGTACGGAATGCCTACGCATCACAGATTTCACAGGGATGCCTACATGCGGATGCCAGAATGTCGGTAACGTATGTGGGGTTTTTCTATTAAGACTTCATGCACGTTTCGGTCGATGGCCCAGCATCGCGAACCATGTAAAATCCTTCCCTCTTCTTCTCTCGCCAACTTACTATGGGCGAATAGATTTTTCAACGTTAGCATAATTCAAGAATTAACCTATTTATATAGACCATAGTTTTTTTTTTCCCTTGAAAAAAATCAACGCAATTTTCATTCAGGTATACCGTTTCGCCGAACTCCTATGCCATGAAGACCTGTCTATGCAGTTCATGCGTTGTGAGGTAGTGTACAGTCTCTCAATAGGAGAACAAGGCAATGTGAATACGCAACAGAGCAGGTGAGATCAGGTCCTGTCCGTGCAAATACATAGTCGGTCGAGAGGGGGGGCGGTGTTGCCACCTCTACGCCTCTCTTCCTGTCGCAATCCTTCACGGATGCTTGATCTTCTTATTAGCCTGGGAAGCAGCTTGTCCCACCCTACCGCCCTTTTGCCCTTCCCTTCGTCCGGCCGATTTTTCCGCCCTGCCAATTCATCCGTAATGGTATCCGATGGGAAAACAAACAAAAAGGAAATGAAAAAAAAATACAGTGAAAAGCCTCCTAAATCCTTGCGGTGTTCCTTTATTAGGTGCTAGTGCAATCAGAGGAGGCTTCTGATGCCAGCGTGGTGTCACATATCGGGTTGGGTCTAAAAGCAGTAAAACAAGGTCGAAAGTCGAAAGTCATGATGAGGTGAGGTTAATGGGGATGGAGTGATGGTATCGAGGGAATCGAATTTAGACATCCGAATCTTCGTTGGGCAACGTCTTGGATTCCATAGTATCCCATTCATGCTCGAGTGAGTCACTGTAGATATGCTGTTAGCTACAGATCTTTCAGATTATTCGGACACAACCAAAGATATTTTGCTTACCGGGTGCTCTTCACGAGCTTGATACCCTTCTTCTTCGAGAAAGCGAGGAAACGCTTCTTGGTTCGTTCTCGCTTGAAGTACGCGAGTACGTTTCCACGATCCGCATCCTTGATTACGACCACGATCTTGAGACTATCCGAGGCGTATTGGATCTCCTTCATCTCCTCAATGGACATGCTGAAGTTGATGGGTTCCTGATAGTAGCCCCAGGTGACCTTTGGGTATACATCTCGTAGCACTTGGTGAGAAAACAAGTTCTTCTCCGGGTTCCATGTCCAGTACTGGGTAACTCCCGTACTGGTAGTCTGGTCTTTTGTCTTGATCTGGTACACTCTCCAGTCAAGATGCATGATCCGTCCCGCCGAGAAGGAGTCAGTTGATGTCCAACCACTGTAGTCAAGGTCATCATCCTGCGGCGGTTCTGGCGTAAACTCAGGCTCGATACGCTGACGCTTCTGTAAGCGAGGAGTTACAGGTTCCAGATATTCTCCTTGCGGTTGGTCAAGTCTTCCCCTCTGTATATTTTTCACGCTCGGTGTGTCCTCAGGATCGACCTGGCCAATGGAGCGGCGAGCCTTGCGTCGTCCAGAACTTCCTGGCTCCTGCTTGATCTTCTTGGCCGCAGCCTTGTCGGGATTCTTCTCGTTCAGCTTATATCCGGACGGTCTACCAATGTTGCCATATCCATGCTTCTCTCTCAAGAGCTTCAAGCTCGCATCATGGTAGAGATCGTGCGTAGTTCGAGATAAGTTAAACTTATCACCTTGCGCTTCAGCGAGATCATACATACGCTGACGGAGCCATTCAAGAGGCGTCATATCCAAATCGAACTTCTTCAACTCCTCTTGAATGTTGACCAAACGGAACATCGTGTCGTAGTTGATGAACGTCTTGTAGAATTTCTTCATCATCTCCTTTCCCACAAATTGGAATGGGTGCCATTTTCCGTCTCGGAGGAAGTCAATAACTGCCTGGCCTCGGTTGACCTGACGATTGGCAAGGAAAACGGTGTGCCGTACGGCCTGAGGATCTCGTCGAAGCCTCTCTAGCTTCTCCTTCCACTTGTCGAGTTGTGGCTGGATGATATCCTGTAACGACTGCCATTCCGGATCCCAGTATGGGTGTCCCTTGTCGATGCGCTCGAGGGGAATACCGGCAAACATCGCCGGTTCAGTCATCACTATACCATTATCCTTCATAACCAATCTGTCACGGGTGATTGGTTGGATATCGCTAACCGGCGTCGCGCTTTCTGCGGGAGGCACAGAACCCTTTGCACTCGGTAATGATTTTCGGCCAGATGAGGACTTGGTCTTGGCTCCGCTGGACAGCTCAGAGTCGGCTAACAAACAAAATTAGTAGACAGTAGTATAGGATATAAGAGTGGAACCCACATAGTTTTCCGTTCAGCGAACGAGCTGCCGCTGGAAAGCTAGGTAGGCTGTGTCGCTGTTTAGGCTTAATAGGTCTATCTTTCGCACGACCTGCAAGGTAACTCTCAGTCGCATTCGCGTTCGCATCCGTCTCATTTGACGCACCGCTCGAGGCAATGCCATTCGGAACTGGGCCGGGACGAGCGCGACTTCCACCGCTACGTAGAGGCATAGCCCTGCCATTAAGGGACTCAGCCTCGTCTACCGGGTTATGGTAGATGCTGCTCAGAAGATTGCCCGGGTCTGCCGGCGGCTCTTCCTCCTCCTCGCGGCGACCGCGTCGTCGTGTACCATTAATACTAGTCCACCCAGCTCCATTCGCTTGCGGGGGCATATCGCGATTAGATTGTCGGCGACCACTGCTGCTGCTCTTAGGTCTCCCATTTCCCTTGGCCGCATCTTCATGTGGATGCGCCACCCACTGTCCCTGTGCTCGATCTTCCTCTCGACGTTCAGCCATAACACGGGCTGTGAACTCCTCGAATTCGTGAGCCAGCTTCTCTTGCTGATGCTCAATGCTTGCAATGTTACGCGCGACATTGTTCAAGTCAAGCTCGAGCTGTGCCTTTCTGTCGTACAGTTCCACAAGATGGCTTCTCATTTCGTCTTGATGATCAGCGTAGTCTTGGGCATGCTTAGCATCTTCTCGCTCTCGCATCTGTTTCTTCAACTCCCAATAGTTCTTGTCATTCTCGTCCATGTCCTCTCGGACAGAAGGTTCCTTCTTGGCGGACATGGCGCCGACTCAGTATAGGTCTACCAAATGCCTGTTGCAGCCTTCACTTGCTACATAGCATAGATTAGCAAAATGTTGTCCGAGTAAACTATCAATTTACCCTAAGGGTTGATCTGAGAGTGTAGATGTGGAGTGAAGTCAAAGATAGTGATTGTCGACGAGAATGCTAGTCGGCTTGGTAGTTGGCGATAGTGAGATATGGGCCGCACAAAGGTGTAAGTCCTATGTAGGTAGACATGTGTTGGGGGATTACCTCAAATGAACGGGTCAAACAGGCTCAGACAGGTCGTAGGAAATGAAATGATGACAAGACGGTGCATGGATGGTATAAACAGGACAGTAAAAAGGAAAGTGTGCAATAAGGCAAGACATGTATGATATAGAAAGGTATAGTCATAGTGGGGAGATGCGGGTCGCATTATAATATGTGGATAGAGAGGGAGGTAAGGGTTTTGTTAGGGGGAATAAGCATGAGCGAAGGGAGGAGGAAGTGATGAGAAGGAATATTCGACTATACTTACCAGTCTAGAAGACTCTTCAAGGTAGAGTGTGAGAGTAGAGATTGTCGAACTAGGTTAGGTTCGTTGGCTCATTGAAGAGGACAAAAATCAAGCTTCTGAATGAACTGTTAGACAACCTTATTCGAAAGCTGTTTGCGGAAATAGAAAGTGCGAGAGTTAGAAAATCAAATAACAAGTTGTGCGTGTGATAAGTATCGCCGGGTGTGGGAGATGGGATGTGTACAGTAGAAAAGACTATCAGGTGGCGGTACCTTGACGCGACAAATTGCACTAAAAAGGCAATTAATGTTGGTTCTTTAGATGGTTGAGGCAGTTACCCATCACCTGGGCGATTCGTTACATGGGAGAAGAGGCTTGTGCATCAGCCAGACTATGAGGGTGTGTGCACATTGAACAGTATCAGAAAAGGAAATAGGGAAAATAAGGAAATAAGGTGTGCAACGAAGGCAAGAACCTAAATACCTAGGTATACAAACTTGTATCAAAACCTTAGGTAGGTTATGTATTGAAGAAGAAGAAAAAAGGGCAGTAAGGGGAAAAATAGTAAAAAGGGGCGGGTGGCAGGTAGTAGGCTCGAGACGCCAAATAAAACCGATGTGCAGATGAATGTGACTGATATACGTGTTCGATGAGATATAATAAAACACTTGCCTATAGAAGAGTCAGTAAGATGGAGCACTAAGTTAGGAAATTATTGATGACGGACCTCCAAGTGACTAATCGTATCATCAAAAAAACCGGCCTCTCCTTGGATGGGTGGGATATTGCTTGAACAAGCTAGATCGAGGGAAGCACTCGCCCTTGTTGGAAGGTTCTTGTGTTTGAAAAAAAAAAGATCAGCACCAAGCAACACCAACAGTTTAGACCATCAGTGAGGCAATAGCAACAAAAGGGGAAACACAAAATCGTACGGATGCACGTTGTGATGTGGAAGAACAAGGCGGGTGCAAAGTCTCGAGAATAACTGGGGAAGCAAAACACAACCTTTAGAGCCCCTATGCAAGCATACCATCTATGTTTAGATGCATGCTATAGGTAGAGATCGAAGGTATAACATAGATATGTGGGTGTAATGTGGGTGTGGTGCATATGTAGTACTATAGTGCTAGGGTAGTGGAATGACCAAAAAGGGTAAGGAGTATAAGAAAGGCATGCAGAGAAGATGTTATAGTCATAAGGTTAACAGTACATAGAAGAGAGTATGATATTCGACATACATACCTTTGAAGTAGTCCGGTACTCATCAGTAATACATAGAGACGATAAAGACGGTAGAGACAGTAATGGTGGGTATGGAATCTTGGTCGCTGGTACCGAAAAAAAAGGGTGAGTTATGTTTAATTAGGTATTCGTATGCTAGACGAATCGAATAGTCTTAGTTGACCCGATCCAAACCAATAGTCGGAATCGGATGTGGTCGATCTCTCCAAGTTTGGATCCCGTTTCGAGCAGGCCTGTCGATGCGGCTCCCATTTACAGGGTCCTGGGTAAGAAACTTGTGGTGCGATGACGGGTATTCGGTGATAGCAAGTTGTTCGTTCTGTTGATGTTGAGGATGATGATGGCCAGCCTCGCGGAAAAAAAAACGGTATTTTCCCCCTTAGCCGAGAAAATTCTTATTTAGGAGGCTTACTGCACGCTGTGCCCTTGTTGGATCTTCTGCGTTCAAAACGATGACGATGATGGCAGTTCCAGATGCTGGTAAATGATGCGCGTTGGAGAAACGCGCCGGGGGGGTTCGATGGACCTGACGATGGGGGGGGCTTGGCAGGGTGTAGCTGGAAAGGAAAAAGTGACGAGTGTCGAGGACTGCAAATTTGGAGAATTATACCTCCTAGACGTTAAGTAGAATGCGCAATCATATGCGGAAACATGGGAGACAAGGGTTGCTATCCACTAGCGTCGATGGGTATAGAACAGTCGACCAGATCTTGTTTAGACCAGATATATTTATCGAATTAGAAAACACTCACGCATGACTGTTGACTGTTGAGAGTGCGCAAGCGAACTTGACTGACTCGATGAATGATGGTAAAAAAGAACCTGAAAAAAAGGTATGCGGAAAGGTTGAACGATTGGGGAATAGAATTAAAAGTAGTGTAGGTAGGTAGTGAGATAGTAAGGTCAAGTAAGTGTAGGTTTGCATTCACTAGAAACCTTCAGTCAGGTTCGGTTGGGTGTTATGTTGGTGGTAGGTTGGCAGGAAGTAATACACCTTTTTTTAATAACTACATAACCTATAATGTATTTCTACCTTGCTATAAGTAGCTACATACTTCAGGGAGGGAGGTACATAACGTTGCGAGTATGTATATAGTGCATACATACATACATATATGTAGATGTGCACTTACCTCGTTCCCTTCAATGTTATTAGTGAACATCGAAGTCCACGGGTCTGATCCATCATCAAATCAACACATGAATACATATATCAATAAGATACGTACATGAATACCGTATACACGCTGTGTGCAAGGCACTGGCCAGGCATTGACCACGGCACCGAACTAGCCTCAACATTCAATGAACATTTTCAATACCTATTCCCACGGTTCTATCCTATTCTATTCTACAAATTGCAACATGTCACTAATGAAATATTCATCTTAATGATACGGAACTTTTTTTTATAAAAAAAAAATACTAAAGACAGGGATATTATTTCTCCCATTCTTCCTTTTTTGATAGATTACATTCAAATTTCTTTTTTTTCCCTTCTAGATTTCCTTTTTTAGAGGTACATACATCTAGGTAAGGGGAAGCTACATAGATAGTACGGTAGAAGGCGATAGGCGGCAATGCGCCCAATACTACCAACTTATTATTGGCGCGGTATGACACTATTTCTCTGACGTTTTAGGTAGAGGTCACCCATGCATTATTAGACTCGGGCCACGGGTGTGCATAGGAAACATTAAACAAACAACCAACCCACGCGAAGGCCGCAGGTGTATACACTATATGTACGTACTCGACGGAGATGTACATGATATGCAGGTACCTTACATGCGCAACTACATCTACTACCTTACCCATCGGGGAAATAAGTGTAGTAGTATACGAATTACATAGATGCGCTCGTATATTATTACAGTACCTACACTATATAGATACATACCTACATAGTACGTATACTTACTACGCCCCTGGCAACAATATGTACATGCCTATTCATACTAGAGAAAAGCATTACTATTACAAGTATTAGTCTCCCAAGGAACAAGGACCATCATACCGTCATGTCATGTCATCCATCCAAGTACTCGCGTTGGTCGCGTCAAATTGGAGAAAAATAGTCAGACCCGAACTGACTATATGCATGATCTTGGGGGTGGAGGGGGTGGAGGGTGAGCACTAGGTATTATCGAATTGGCATGCTTATTAGCGTATCTTACACAAGTACGTGTAATCCCGTTGGCACGGAGTACATGCGTCTCATGGAATTAGCACCATGCCTGCGATTGGTGGCTCACGTCGTACAAGAGGCACCTATTAATGCTTCTTTCGTCTCGTCTTTACGGAGATTTCGGGCAAGGGGGGATGGTTGCTTGGTAGCCTTCTTCTTATCACGTTTAATAGAACGATCCAATATTAATACACGGGGCACGTTATGCACCCAAGTTAGGGGGGGGGTAGGGTAATATAGCGTATATAATGCCAGGAATACTAGACCCGTAGGTAGCTGGTACATCCTATATCTCCCTATACTTCAACCAAGTACGAGATGGCCAAATGTTAAATTACGCTGCTTATCGTTGTCTAGCTGTTTAGTTGGCGGCCTCGTAAACTTTTTCCCTTTCCTTCCTACTCAACCCCGGGCTTAGACTTCCAAAGCCACAGCGGCATGAGAGAGGCATAATCAATTGGATTCGGCACGCGCATACACACACACACACTCCCAACATGATTACAGTATATGCATTTTTATCGTAGGTAGGATTTTGGAGGACGCGTTGAAGGTAACATAGGATGATATAAATAGAGGTCCGGTCTCACGATCTACCAAAGCTGGTACCATCATTCATTCAAGCTGCATACTCCGTACTCCTATATCCGATCTTGTAATCTATCAGACTTGGCAGACTGCCCCATTACGATTACTAGGTACATAGAGAGCAATTCACCTTTCACCTTTCACCTTTCATCTTCCATCTTCTAGTACCGTAGATAGGCTAACCTAGCTACTTTTACGTGGACATATCTAAGGTGTCCTACCCAATTAGGTACCTAGGTAGGTAGGATTATATATACCCATCCCTGTCAGGTCATTCTTAGCAGTATTCCGCTATCCGAGGTTCCACGAATTAAAAGCCTACATGTATCAAAGAAATTTTCAATCTTAAGTCTTTTAATCTAGCAGCCTACGGTATGTATGTACATAGGTAACCTTGAGAAGCTATGTATCAGAAAGTGTATTATCATATTCTCCACCTTTCGTGTATTTCACTATGATCAAATTCATGCAATACCTAGCTAGTATACCCAGGTATTACACTAATAAACAGGCAAGTCGGTATATGAGGTAGGCTAGGCAAGGCAGGGATACTTAGGTAGAATTACGTACTACGTATATGGAACGAATAGGTGGAATTTTGTATACTTGGCGTCATACGTTCAAAAGGTCACAGGCAACAAAGCTAATTAATGTAGCCAGCCACATTACGCAAACTAATCAGCAAGGGAACAGAAAAGCAATAGAAACACGTGTAACTGCTGCGAGGTTAATCGAATTCTATACAGCCTTCGTCTTCGCCTTCATCAATATACAAGTTTACACCTCGGCGCCTTCCTTTATGCAACCTCATCCCCACCCCAACTTTTACTTGCATGCTCGAAGACACACGTGCGTTTACCAGTATTCAGGCTTAACGTAGTTGGCGAAGGTCTTGGGCTCTTCGTAGCCGTGGTGGTCGTGGTGACCGTGGCCGTCATCCTGGGGACCAACGTACTCCATCTTGTAGACGCTGCCGCACTCGGGGCATCGCTCCATCGGTCGCTCGCGGGACATCTATGCACGCATTGTGTCAGTCAATCTTAGACTACTTATTATCTGCCAATGCGTGGAAGTGCATTGGCATCGAATCCGGAGAAAACATACACCGAGCCAGGTAACGACGTGAGAGTCGGCTGGGTAGCCAGTGCAGCCGGCATATTGCTCATCACCAGCAGACTTGACTATGATGGGGTTGTCGAGGGTTCCTAATATGCAATGTGAGCCCAATTGTTTTCCGTAGTTGCCGTTTGCAATAGGTTTAGTCTAGCCCGCACCTTTCCGCGAAGCATCGAGAGGTCGCATATCGAAGACATCCACACCCTCCATCTTGCCGAGAATTTCCAGTCGCTCCAGACCAGTCGACTGCTCGAGATCGGTAGGGACAGTTCCGGGGGCGGCACCGGGTCCGATAAGGTCTTCCTCAGTCCTAATTTCTGTATTGCGAAATGCCCAAGTCAACAAAGCTTGTCCGATACACCAAATAACTCAATTGGGTTCCGGCGGGTCATACCGCTGAAAGTCTTCATCTTCTGGCCGACGCTGGCATGGGGCTCGACATTCTTCGCATCGCCTGGAGGTGAAAAGTCAGTTTCGTTCCTGGTAGCCGGTGCATCGTACGATGCGTCTTCGGGTATTGATATTCTTACGGCGGATGGCCGAGACTGCAAAACTTCGTCTGACAACGGGAGAGACGGCGGCCCGACGAGCGACGGCCACGGCGGAGCGTTGTAGGAACATGGCGGCAGCAATTGGGGGTCGATGGGGAGGTGGGAGGTGGGAGGTGGGTGATTATCGGTGACGTTTTTGTGATTGTTGAAGTTTAGAAAAGAGGGATTTGCGAGTGGTCTGATTTGAGGATTGCTGCCGAGCTTGGAATTGCTTTGGCTCCTACCACCCGATTGCCAAGGTCCTTTCCCTATTTGGGACGTTAGGCGAGCCACGATCCCCACATTGTTAATCAGCATTAACCTTAACCATCCAATGTATGTACGGTACGATATGATATACATGTATTTTAACTATTAGCTATTTGAATCACATGATCTGTGTACCATCAACTTCCAGCGACGAGAGAGAGATCGATGTTGTAAGATCTCCACATTTAATTATTTCAACAAGAGCAGCCATCATCACATCACATGGCTAAGCTGTACATATTTGTATTTCTACAGCACCCAGCATACGGACAGATACGCGGCACGATGCATTGTCATATATCAATAACCAAAGGACCGCGACCTTTGATCTTTATTTTTAATTGCAGAATTCAGGTCCCATGTCAACGACCTACTGTACGTACCGAGGCAGTCTAGAACACGGCGGTACCGATGGTCCAGACCACACCTTAGCGTTGCTTCATATAGTATCACATTTATATCTATTTCAACGACGATGAGACAAATATTCAATCAGGAAGGAGGTCCCCTGACTTATCTGTTGCCTGAGATCGCATACCGGGAATTCAGGTAGCAACGTGGCGCATGATATGACTGCCTTATGCATGTTCTTCAACTGCGATATGCCAAGATAGTGGCGATGCGCCGCTAATAAACACCTACGCTGGAGAGCCTTGGATTGTGATAATGTATGTTCAGCCATGACAACTGCTAACCCGCTTTCGTAACGCCGCCATTGGAGTCGAGAATTGTGTATCCTCTGGCACTACAATCCTCGTCCTCTACAGTTTACGGCACAGTTCGGATAAAGAATTCGTGTAATAAGGTACTTCAAGTTGATCAGATTAATATGTGACCTCTAGTAAGTTTCCCCCCCTCCTACATGTATGTATGTACGCCAACGGAATGACATGTACCAACAGACAGTTGCCTGCCTGATTTACCTAGCAGTCTACCATACAGGGCCCATTAACCACGCGCGCCGTAATTCACTCAGGGCTTTCCACCATTCTTCAGCCTAAAAGCCTCGTAGACTGCCTCCCGTTGTTCATTAAACGTGTACTTGAACTCAACCTCGCCACACTTTTCAGTCCTAGCCTCCTCTTCCGTGACCCACAAGTACGCCTGATGCTCATTCGGATCCAGCTTGACATCGTAGCCTTCGACCTCCGTCAAGAAAGAGTACTTGCACATGCGTCGATTGCCCTTGATGAAAAAGACCATTCCTTCACCAACAAGCCTAACAATGTATTTGGTGCGCAATCCGCTCTCTTCCCACAGCTCACGCGCTACGGCGTGCAGCAAAGACTCGTCTTCGAAGTCGCATGCTCCACCCGGGATCTCCCAGAGAGATGGTAGGGAGTCATGTGCCGCTCGTTGCACAAGGAGCAGTTTGCCATCGGGATTGAAAACGAAAGCACCGACGGCGATCCCATCGAATTCTGGGTGGGCATCCAAGAACGCCCGCAGTGGCTGTTTGAAGCTGGCCACTGATGGGGAGGAGGTAAAGGTAGTCGGAGCCGAGGGCGCGGATCCCGAGGATGCTTCTGCTAATTCGCCCATTTGTAATAGATTATATAGTAAGTTTCGGCGAACACTTGAAATTGTATTATGATAAAGTAGTAGAGTAAGCAACTCTGGATCTTTTGAGCTGCCTAATGACTGGCCTATTGTCAAATTATGTTGAGATGTAGTTGCCGTCGAGGGTGTTGGTGCAGGATTATATACAACACGGAAGGGGGCCAGCCCCCGGTCCGATAAGTCGTCCTTGCCGTTACCGAAAGGTCATAAGAGTTTTCGGACTAGTCAACTGATTGAAAAGTGACCAGTCAGATGCCCGAACCTTTTTCCATTTAGGGCTCCTCCGTCAAACGGGCAAGGTCGAATTTAGTGGATAAAGAAACTGGGAAGCCTGCCAGGTAAATGCTTCATTTCTTCTTCTTCTTCTCTCCCCCCCTCCCCTCGTATCCACTATATCACTAGCAAACATGACGGACTTATCGTCAACATTTTGCTCAGTTGGTTTCAGGCAACTATTAATTAAATAGTAACTCGATGAACCACGTTTCGATGGGACGGGACCCACTATGTGACGGTGACGACGGTAGTTTCAGGGGAATCACAAAGAAAGTAATTGAGAAGCCTGTTCCAAAAAGATAAGACCGCAGACTAGTCTAGCATAACCTAGGAGGTAGGCTTCTAGTCTTTTGAAAACACACCAACTTGTGTCAGACGGTATTTTGGGGTCTGGCTACCTAGATAGGCAAGGCAATAGTGTTTGAAATCCTTCAAAACGAGCCCAGCACGCCATTTTTGCAGGGGTTGGCTGTGTAAGTGAGAGGGGATGGAACGATACCATACTTATTCCCAGCCTCTCTAGTGCTGAGAGAAGTAAATAAAGGTAGTAAGTGATTCCAAAAGCGTCGAACTAATGAAGAGCCTACATGAACTACTTATAAGATGGCACAGTATAGCATTATATATAACTTCGACTTTATGATATGTGATATCTCTTCGGTACAGTTATTAGTGCACTGTATTTTGCTTTTGGATTTATGCACTTTCGTGACTGCTGCCTGTAAACACCACTCATGGTGTAGCGACGTCATGCAGGCACCCGACCGCGTCTCATATTGTGTATTCACATTTGGTATGACTCTTCAAAAAAAAAATTGCAAACGACTTCCAGGTCTATAAACTATTCCACAAGCCATATGATGTCAACAACTCGGAACTACTGAGTGCAGGATGGCTACCCATAATGCGTACCTTGCGTATAAGCGTGATATCCAGCACTTGCTGTACTGGATAATTCACGCCTCAAACAGCATTGTGGATTCCGAGGCCGCTTCGGAAGATACTGAAATATCTGTAACTCTGAACACGACCGGCAAGATTACCCTGCCCGTTCTCGTGTTCATGTCTAAACTCATCGCAAAGAACATCAAGCCTATCCCAACTCTTATATATCATTTATTCTATCGGATCATTGGAGCACGATGTTTTTCGTGCTCCGCTGCTCAACAAGGGGTTGCCAACCCAGATCAGGAATTTGAAAAGATTTACATGTCCCACAAACACTTCATCGACGCTTTTGCCGAAGCCTTTAGGGTCTTAGGGGGTGACACATGGGCGGCCAAGCATGATATTGGTGAGGAAGACCTTGAGAACGAGGGTACCCTTGAGGACGTCATTTTCTCCCAGAAGTTCTCAAACCTGAAGATCAATGAGGATGAGGATGAAGAAGGAGACCCAGATGGGAACGATGAGGAGTCCGATCAGGAGACCCGTACTACAAATCCTGCCCAGAGACGACAACCAAGACCTGGCAGAGGGAAGAAAGGTAAAAAGGGGAAGAAGTCCAAAAAGAAGCTGAAGCCGGCCAATCTGGATGAAGTACCGCTAGAAAGCTATCATATCGTCGAAGCTGACAATGGCACTATGACCGATTATATGATGGCTGTCCACGCACTCTGGAAAGAATGGTGTGAGCTTCGGTCTTTTTTGCAGAACGTCTGGCATGAAGTGGCTTACGATGACCTTAATACTGGAGTCGCTGGGCAGGTATCCAACTTAGCTATCGCCATGCTTAAACAATCTGAGTCGGCTATCTTTGCCGAGTTCCCTGGCCAGGGTTCGTACGAGGCAGTCATGGTAGCTGCTACTGGTGACAACATAGGCAGAGTACAGGGGAAATTTACCCTCAACCTCTTCGCCATTGGCCTAGACCCGACGAAATACGAGGGGCAAAACATTGTCATAAAGGAACAACTGTTGGCCTATGCATATCAGGACCTCATCGATTTCGTTGCCGATTTTCAAGAGACTCGCAGCGGCAAACCAACTCCCCCCATGTTGGCCGAAATCCGTGATTGGGACCCAAATTTCGATCTCCAAGGTGCCACCACAGAGCAAAGGCTCGAGTGGCGACGGTCTTATACCATCAACTGGCTCTACGACCTAGTCAATGTGTTCTCCCATGTTGTCGTCCAGCGCGATACCATAATGGGGGAAAAGCACGCGTATGAAAAAGTAGACTGGTCCGTTCACGGGAAGTGGCGTGAGCATCGAAGACTCTTTGGTCTTAACGAGTTTGCTGGCTTTGTTACTACTTTAGCAATGCAGGAGCCTGGGACAAATGTCAGACATAGGATCTTACCTCATCATGTTTTCCAACTTCAATGCATCGTCGATTCCATGACGATATCTCGCGGCTGGTCAACGAGCGGTCTTCGAGGCCACGTTTTGGGCTGCCCTGCGACAGAATTTCGCCCAAGACAATATATCAACCAGTTTCTGGATGGCGTTGATAGTGACGACAAGGGATTTCTACTAGCAGCATCTGAGCTGAAGAAGGTATTTGACCGAAATAGCAAACAGTATGGCGACCCTGATCGCCATAAGGCTGATTGTGAGCTGCTACAAAGCCTTCAGGATGACTTTGCCCATTGGCTCGGAAAGTCGAAATACACGTACGGTCTAAAGACGATCCCTCCTTCGCGCTTCTCTAATTCAGACTCTAATGGACTCTGGGAGTACTCGCCGTTCTTATGTGGAGTGGGTTTGATGGATGCCCTGGAATTAGCATACCTTGTAGGGATCTCTATATGGGATCGAGTCCCTGAGATCATGATGCTCATGCATCTGCACAATCTGCTCGTTGTGAAGCGGTACATAAGCCAGCCACTCAATCTGTATGTGGCCTTACAGGCCATTGAACCAACCGCATTTTTCGCCGACGGAAAAATCCCGTCACTTAATTCTCGTGCATGCGACTTTCGCGACGCCTTTCTTGCGAGAACCCGAAAGCACACCTCACACCGTGTAAGTTTCGAGCGTCCTTCTATTGTGAGAGCAATCCGTAAGGGAGACGTACACGCTATATTGAACCCGGACGCGAACCGCTTCTTCAAGACTAGACCTCACGTTCTAGGGTATCGCCAAGCAGACTGGAACTTTGAGCGCATTCTTGACAAAGACGCGAAGCCCGACATTCTAACCACGCTCAAGATGGAGCTAGCGAAACAGCATGCCGGAGAACCAGCAACAGATAAGGTACGAAACGCGGATTCACATGCGGACTGTGGCCCAAAGTGCACTTCCTCGGATGATGAGGCTTCTGCTGAAATATCTTCGGTATTCCATGGCTCGCGCTCTGAAATCAACCCATCTGAGCCGGAGTGCGAGGAGTTGCCCGACTCTAAGCAGCCCACCACAGGATCAACGTCCGATATCAACAACAAAGCTGGAACTACGGTGCATACCAACAGAGCCGGAGACGGTATCATTTTCTCCGGACGCGACCTACTGCGCGTCCTGAAGCATGATATCGTGTCTGAAGTATGCGGGAACCAGTTCCATCTAAGCTTCAATGCCATCTGGATCCTAGCCTTTTGCAGTGACCTATTTGAGAAAATCGAAACCCGACTAGAGGAGCAGAAAGACCCCCTCTACTTGAAAGCGTATGAGGCGGAGGGTGCGGCGAAAACCGACAAGCGGATTGCGCTAACAGCGCTGGCACTCTACGAGCAAGATGACGAATGCCTAAAGGTGATAGCTGATGCTATTCAGAGCCTGAGGCCGGGTTTTGTGGAATTTGTCTATTGGGAAGAGATGGATTTCACATCAAACACGCCCGACGAGTTGGCTGCCGAAGATGTCCAGCAGGAGAGAGAGGTCGGTGCCGATGCTTGTGCGGTGATGTAGAAGAAACACAAAAGGGGGAGCCAGGCCGGATCATGGCTCGGGATTTTCGTCGGAGTAAGTTAAATGGATACGTGATTTCGAATCGATCTAGCTCACAAGTGAAGATTTAATGAGAAAATGAGGCGGGTCTAGGGATATTCAGGGGGCAACATATAATGGTGATTTAATATTTAGGTAACCGAGTGAGTTGACGTTACTTATAGACAATAAAATCTGGTAAAATCCAATTAGTTAAGCCTCGAAATATACCCAAGACACAGGGTTGAAGATAGAGAGTCAAATAAGACTCAGGCCGTTACATGAATCAAGCTAGACGGGAAGCCTGTAGCGACGAAATCGACAAATGCAGAGACGCCTCCATTTTCGGAAGAGGTGGATAATCTCGGAACACCGTGATGGGGTGATACTATCATCAGAGTCGTAGCTCCGGATCCGATAACCCCATAGGTAACCACCGTCGATCGTCATAGTCTGCGTACCGAGAAAAGTATTTGTGGTTTCCGTCGACAACTACTCGTCAATCCGAGCGATTTTGAATGGAACCGAGCTCACTATCTACAGTACTACTATACCGTAGTACGTACATACGACGGTGTCGTTCCTGAAATAGTAATAGGTACCTGGGCAGCGTGTGATTCGCTTGAATCCGAGACATCAACGGGAAGGTTTTGAGACGAACCCTGCGAACCATCCCCCACAAAGCGGAAACACATTTGCAATATTATTTCCAGTTACGTTTGGGTCAGGCCAGGACCAATCGGCAAAATTAGACAGATAAACAAACCTCAAACATCGAAGTAATGCAGAGCCACCAATTTCTAAAGAGTAGGTAGAAACGTATTTCGCCAAGTTGTGACTTATTGATTTATGGTAAAGAAATAGAAGACAGGCTACGAAGAAAATATGTAGTATACTGAGCCAAAAAGAGCAACTTTACTAACGCTAAATGGATGAGACTTGCCTGATTCAATAATACCGTACAGTAGTACTGTACCAGACCCCTGCAGAATCGCACTTACTACCGTGTTGGGGCTGGTGCGGCTGGATTCCTGGCTGAATTTGCCTGGGCTGGACTTGGCCGTGGAAAGAGTTTCTATTCAACTTCACACATAGACGAAACCACAAAGCCTTAGGTTGATCGCCCTTGGTAGGGTTCTTCGCGTTCGATAAACATGCTATATTCAAGCACAGTTCATTATGCGACTACCTATTATGTTTCTAGATTGAGTACCTCTCCTTTGCGATGCTTTAGCGAAGAATGACCCTCAATTCTAGGGATTCTGGTAGACGACGGTTATCGAATCTTCAGCTCGTCGCTGAATGGCGTTCACCTAACATATGTACATGTATGTGGTGACAGAATGCCCTGAGCTGCTGCGATGAAACGCCCCTGCCAATAAAAAAAAAAAAAAAAAAAGGCAGACACCAGCGAAATATGGGCTGGTGTCTAGGGTATATCATTGGCAATGCCCAGAGCCGCAACGAGTTGGAACCCCTGCGCCATACCTTTTGAGGATCTCGGCAATGAACAACCAACACTCGAATCTCACCGGGGTCTTGGGAGCTGACGATATTCTCCAATTGAATCTTCGTCAACGTCCCCTGTGATCCTCTTCTCACTTCCTTAGTTTACTTGTCACTTCTTGTCCGTCATAGTTCATTACTACGACATTCCTTTTTTTCTCTTGGTTTTCGTATTGGCATCCGACCGGTCGGCTCTCGGCAGTTTGTTTATTTTACTATTTAATATTCCTTCCGGCCCTACTCCGAGTCTTAGGCTCCTCGGCGTTGTATTGTCGTTCGTTTCCTCATTCGGGTATCCTAGAAGGATCTTTTCAATTTTTGCATTCAGACCATCGGATAGATAAAAACTGTAGCTGCTGGGCCAGCAACGGATCGACAAGTCACGGCAGGCCCAAAGGCGAACGTTGAAGCTTTAGGTCCACTTCCTTTCGTATCTAGAGACTGAGTTATTCCCCAAGTTTAGTGAATCCATGCAGGGATTCAGGCAGTAGCATCTAAAAATCACTGATCCTGCCAGAGATGGCAGCCCAACTCATATTATTCCTCCACCTAATAATAGGAGCTTACTGTCACGCCTCTACTCTTGAACGTCGCAATGATCACTACGTCAAGCTGCCTGTTGTACACTCTACAAATAAAAAGGTATTCTCAGATTTTGGAGATAAGCGGGCGATAACCACTGTACCGCTGGCCAACAGATCCGATGTAGCATATTACGCGCAGCGTTAGTAACCCTCACCCACCCGCCCCCCTTACTCATCGTGGCTCTTTGGCTCTTACTAAGTCGTCGTAGTGGATATCGGCACTCCCGCACAACAAGTGTTTGTCCAGCTGGACACAGGATCGTTCGAGCTTTGGGTTAATCCCGACTGCTCTGACCTTCAGGGTTCAGCAGACGTCAGGTTCTGTCGGGCAGTGGGACACTATGAACCATCATCATCCTCTAGTGCAACCCCGGTTGCTGGCACCAAGACACTGCGGTACGGAATTGGAAGCGCACAGATACAATACGTCAAAGACGACATAGGCCTCACCGGTACTAGTGAGTTACTCATCTCGATATGTAATTGGAACGGCGAATCTAACGGATGACTAGACTCGAAACTAAAGGGGGTCCAGTTCGGAGTTGCCATAGACACTGTTGATGAGTTCGCTGGTATTCTAGGAATCGGCCACGGATTGAATGTGACCATTCGCTACAGAAATTTCATAGACGAACTGGAGGCCCAAGGGGTAACAGAAACCAAAGCATTCAGTCTAGCACTTGGCAGCAAGGATGAGCAAGAGGGTGTTGTCATCTTCGGTGGGCTGGATACCGGCAAGTTCACCGGTACCCTACAGACATTACCCATTATTCCCGCGCAAGAATCACCCGACGGGGTCCCAAGGTACTGGATAAACATGACATCTTTGAGCCTTACTCCACCGAGCGGCCAGACAAAGCAATACGAGGACACCACAATGACTGTGTTCTTGGATAGTGGCGCCACACTCACCCTGTTGCCAACTCAACTAGCGAATTCGATCGCAGCGGACTTCGGTGCTGACTCTACAGACGCCAATGGATTTTATCCAGTCGACTGTTCTCTCAATGATCTTCAGGGTTCGCTCGACTTCGCCTTCGAGGGCGTGACGATAAAAGTGCCGTATAACGAGTTAGTCAGAGAGCTTCAGACGGGCTTCGGCACGCAATGTTTTCTGGGCATTAGCCCAAGCGACGATTTTCTTCTTCTCGGAGACACTATGCTGCGCTCTGCTTATGGTAAGTTTAATCCAACTATCATGCTCCGAAGAGAGATCGTACTGGACCGGCGAGAAGCTAACAGGCCCATTTAGCTGTCTTTGATCAGACCAACAATGCCATTCACTTAGCCCAATACGTGAACTGCGGCACGAACGAGATAGAAATTACGCCGCAGACGAACATGACGGCCATCAAAGGCGACTGCCCTGCACCAGCGACTAAAAATGCGGCATCTACAAGTGGCGTCCCTTCAGCCACGGGCGGAGCAGGGGGAGCAAAAACTACTGCCACCGGCTCTAGCGCAACTTCGGGTGCAGGAGGATCGACAGCAGCGGATTCGTTAAGTCCTCAAAACCGTATTGAGTGGTGTATAGGATTGGCTGGAGTCATGTTCTGGGCTGCCTTAGCTATGTGAGAGATCATTATTTGAAGATACGTTTATTTAGAAAATTTGATGAGTTTGAATGAGTGACAACGACTTGGGAAGCTGGTTTCGATTCAGCATGTGAGTGCATAGCACCAACAAAATTTCAGCACTTATCCGCAGTAAAAACAAAGGGGAGAGGTTCTCTCTCTCTCGCTTACCGCCTACGAGATGCCATGGCCTTGAAATCCCTAATTCCCAGTAGCACTTGCATGTTGCCATGGCCATTTTGGACGTCGGCGTCCCAAATATGCGTGGCCGAAAGGCTACCCGCATATGAAGAACGAAGTTGGTTGTAATACAAGCGAGACCCGACGGATGTCACCGACCACGAGAGAGATCTCGGGAGTTAGCAAAATAATCAACAGTCAATTGTATCAAGCGATACCATGTTTCTGGGTGCCTGTCAGGGAGAGACCCCCTGTTACAACTCTTTAAATCTACGATGCCGGGATGCTCGAATTGACAGGCAAAAGGCGACTTACCTACCTACCTACCTAGGTACCTAATCTATACCGACCTAGTAGCGAAGGAAGGATGAATCAACTGGTACCTACCTAGGTAGGTTAGGTATGAATCTTCAATGCTTAGTATCTTGTGTGTTAGTAGGCTGCCTCGGAACTTCACAGCAGATGTATACTCCTTTACTCATCAAAAGTTCATGGTAGGTATCTTTCGGCTATAGCTTCTGTCAAAAGGACAATTACCTACCTACCTATCTTCCCGACTCGGCAGATCTACAGCTTACTCGCTGTTGATCGCTTCTATCGATGCTACCTCGGACTTATGAACACGGTGACGAATCTCGATCAAGCGCAGTCGTACACTGTGACGTTACACCACATGCGTGACCGGAACCGCCGCGTCACTCTGCACAACATCTCCGGACGAGGGGCACGGAGATCCAGCTCGGCTGTTGACGTCAGCTAGGAACCTTTCATCCGGGACGTAGATTTTCGGTTCTGGTTGAAGCTTCATATTTCCGAGCGTCGTGAATTTACACATCAACTTCCCCTTCCCCAAGGACAGCGTACGAGGGCTTGACTTAGTAGCCCTTTCAACACCAGTGCTCCAAAATAGGGGATAGAGTCGAAATCCAGCCCTGATGAGCGGCGCGAAGTTCTAATCCATGGGAGTCTATGTAGATGTAAAATATGCAAAATATGTGGTATCTTATAAACAGTAAATACAAAATCATTATAAAAAAATACGCCTACGCTCTGCGTAGATGGGTATCCCCTATATAACCCCCCCGATATGCTCTATGTTGTATGCTCTATGCTGCCAGACTAGGTACCTATGAATCCTCATTTTCTATCAAATCCTCTTCATCCCGCTCTTCCTCCTCCTCGTCCTTCTCCCACCGCCCCCTGCCGGGCCACAAGCTCTCGAAGACTTGCAGCATAACCTCGCGCACGCGACTGACCTGCTGCTCGCTCTCCGTCATGACGTCGTCGTTGAGACACCACTGCCCGAACACTTTGCCCTTGCGGATCGTGCGTTCTAAGAGCTCATTCTCGGCTTGCTCCGCGTCCTTGACCATGACGAACTTCATGGCGTCGGTGTCGATGATCGTGTGCTGATATTTTCTGAGCGCCTTGATGATGATCTCACGGTCGTGCGCTTTTGAGGATTTGGGCGGGAGAAGCGGCTCGAGACCCCGTGGCTGCGAGGCTAGGAGGAATTTGATTAGACAATCACCACATTGCGGGTGTTGGTACGATAGCCGGGAGAAGATGTTCGAGGCTGCGAAATCCGGGTTCGAGGATGTCGAGTCGGATAATGACGAGGCGAAGGAGTCGCCGAAGCACTTGTCTACGCTGAAATCGTTACATTTGACGTTGCGGATTGTCTCGGGTCCGTCGAGAGATGTCCATAGGATGTTCACGTTCGCCTTGGGGGGCTGGAGACCGGCTTTCTGGAGGATCTGCGGAAGCTTGTAGTACATCCGGTTCCTATCCGGGCTCTGCGCTGCGGGCTTGGAAGCGTCTTTTGTGGCGAGTTGTCGCCAGCCGGGCTCGATTGCCTCGAGAACATGCTGTCGTTCCGTCCAATCAAGGTAACCATCCGTGTTTTCGTCCGACTTGGACATGATGAACGACCAGAGGAGCGCTTCGCGGAATCTCTCAATAGTGTAATGGAAACTCGCATACCACGGGTAAATTTGATATTTCGATTCGCCACGGAATCGCTCACAGGCACCCTTTGCAGATGGCTGCGGGAAAGATGCCATTGCCTCTTCCATAACCCTTCGCGAGACGGAATGCCCGAAGTGAGCTTGAACATGGCGGTTGCGCTCGCCGAACCGGTGGTTAAGGAGGTACGAAGTATAGTAGACAAATGGCTTCTCGCCAAACGACGGTATTGCGTCCTTTCCGCCAAGGCGCTTGACGTTATAATGATCGGTCTTAAAGCCCATTGTCGGCCCAAATAGGGGCGAGTAGAAATCCGAGGCTGCATGAGGCATGCCGAGGAACATATCATCGGATAGCGCGACGAGCTGGTCCGTTGAAGAGGGGGTCATGAATATTTGGGATTCAATGGAGAGGGAGTTGAAAGTGGGAAGGCATTCTTTTTCTTGCTCCCGAAAAAATGACTCCTGGCTAAGAACCTGAACGTGCTGGTTGGTGTTCTCGTCATTCTTAAGCCAGGTAGGCCGTTGCGGGTGCATGTTTTTGCCATCCTTTTCGTATGAACCATCGCCAACAGAATTGACTAGGAGCTGAATCTTGTTGATGAACCCTTTGGCATACACGTCGAGACTTCGAAGCGAGTATCTCAACTCATCCCAGTCGCGATATCGGTTGATACTATGTTGCGATATCCACTTCCCTTCTCGGTCATTCAGAGGCGATTCCACCTCGAAATCGTGCCGGATATCCTTAAAGGAATCCTCGGATCCGTTGACCCAGTTGTAGACAAAGTCGATCTTTGGCTCGGCCAGCGGGCCATGCTTCTCGACATTGAAGTTGCCTGACGAAAACCATTCATCTTCCCACCCCTCCAACTTCATATCCTGGACTGCATCTTCGAATGATATTCGGATGACATCCGGTAGGACGTGGGAGAGAGTTTTCTCTTCCTTCAGTGGCCGGGATTCTTGTTTTACGTCCTCCTCTAAGCCCTGAGTCATCACCACAGCACCGCCGCCAACCCATTGCGAAGGTTTGCTCTCTAGCGCGGCATGGCGCATTAATTGGAAGGTTGTATAGTTCTGCCCTTCCGAATGAACCTTTTCCAATCTATTATCTATCATTACCCATATTAATGTTAAAAAGAGACCGAGAAATATGACCCTCCGTATACGCCGTGATGTAAATGTCCCTTGTTCTATAGGAGAATTTGGGACCTTTATGAAAAGCCGCGGTAACATTCTTGGCGACAACATGATGGTCTTAGAATATTCGACTGGACTCTGGCTCCGGCTTGGTATAGACAAATTTTCGCCTGTCCACACCATCCTGAAGAAGACGGACGATGCGGCGGCTGTCTCTTCAATTGTGTCTTATCGTATGTTGAAAGAATATGTTTGCTGCTTCTCCCAGCTCTCAAGTGGCGGTGGCCTTCCCTTTCTAGTATCTCAGAACGCTTTCGGAATAAAGTCTGCGTCGTGTTTATGTGCTCAAGGTAAAAAAAAGAGTGGAATGACAAACAAGTTGTCGTAACGTAACGATCGTGAATCGCGTGCTTTGTTTCTCACATGCTCGGTCCGGATAACTGCAGGGGGCGTCAACTTGCGAAAGCCAATCTCGACGTCGAAGAGCTCATTATTGCTATCAGCTAGGAGGTTAAGGTATCACGACGGTTGCATCTATCGATGAGAGAGCATTCTCATAAGCAGGTAGGAGGCAGACCGAAGAAACAGTATAGGCAACGGATCGACGGCACACGAGCACTTGCCAACTATGAAAGACTAACATTATCATGCCCACATCCCTAAATTTCTTAGAGCGGGCGAATCACCTTGGAAGGGTTCGGATGGAACCTACATTCAGCAAGGTCCATGGTTGGGGTTAGAGCGGCCCAACTGCATGACGATGATCCCAACTTCTGGGATATAGCAAACTAGCTTCCAATCCAGGTTTCCAGAAATGCCAAGCTAATAGGTCGAGGTCAAGCTCCCCCCACGTCACAAAGGTAACGATAAGGGGACAATACTAATACAAGATCCAGGGTATTAGGATTTCTGTATCAGGAAGCGCTTCAGGTGAACTCGCCAATCATAGGCTTTATTGTACAAAGTGGCCCCCCTAGTCGGCCTATAATGACGGCAGTTATGTAATTTAGGAGACACGCGAGATGTTGAGGTCGGTAACTTACATACACAATACACAACTGAGCAAGTTCTGTGATACCTAGTACCAACCAAAGCGATCTTCTGAATCAGAAGTCGTGAACTTAACCTAGGTAAGCTCGTCATTATGCTGCGATATCAGACCTTTCTAGTTGAATCTGATGCGAGTTTCCTTCTCCTTCTCTTCTTGGGAAGTGCACACGTGCTACGCGAAAACTTTCTGTAGTTTGAAGTCCGCGTGCGGCGAAACCCCCCTGAAAGACCTGCCAAATGGGGCTATTGTATATTACCATGGAGTTTTGTCATTTGGTCGGACGCATGACTATCTCGGAGGACTAGTTTTGTTATAGAAGTGATCAGCTCTTGATACGTGAAAAACTAGGGGAAGAGTATAAAAGTTTTGAAAGATAGGCTGCAAATAGTGTTGGATAAGTTTACAATATCTGCCAGGGCTCGCGGGTCTGCGACAGCACAGCGGCTTGGCATGCAATACCATAACTCTTGGCACCACGTTTGCTAAGCCTTTTCAGAGCTTGACCTGTAGATCCGGCATTTCCATTGCGTATGATTGGTGACTCGATGATATGCGGTCTTGGCCTTGAATCTTAATCTTCAGCGATCGACTTGACTTCTTACCGGTTCAGTGGATCTTATTTTGATAGTGGTGAGGATTTTTGACGGTGACCCTGGATACTAGTAATTACTAGGTAGGCGAGTCTCCTATCTTGAGGCCTCAGGCATAAGGCCTAGGTTAATCCCGCATGTGACGTTCCGTTCAGCAATGTTGAACAAACAGAAGAATGCGGCATCGAATGCGTGAATCCTGTTTACAGATCCCCTCTCTGTGACTTTTCTTAGCGGCTTTGGGGATTGCACTTTCGTCTCGTTCTACACGCTCGTTCCTATACTCGGTTGGTGTTACAGCAATTCAGCGCATGTCGAATACTCCTCCCTTGCGGCAATGCAGTAGTTTGGCAATCTTGTAGATTGACTTGCTGCGCTCGTTTGATAGACTTGTTAGATAGCCCTGTTTGTGGTCCTTGTCAATTTCATGATAGACGTCTTGGCTTATGCCCAGGATATGAGAACGGCTACCCAAGGACCGGTCCCTCATTACGTAGGTAAAGAAGCCGAAAATTCTGTTAATATGAGGGGTGTTGTGCTAAAAGGAGGGACAGTGACACTTTTGAACTTTTTACAACCTTGAAAATCATAGGTTAACGGGAGGAAGCGAGTGTCGGTTGAGTAACGTCACCAAACGGGAACTCAGCAGCCATGTATCTCACAGGGCACCCAAGAAGAGAAGATGAAGAGTCCCTTCTCCCTCTATCGCCACCAGAAGGGTCGCCTCGGACAAGGTCGCCGTCAAGATGGGGAAAAAGCTTTCATTCGGTTTCGCTCCAAGCCATTTTCTGGCAATGTCTCGCTTTTATGAGGCCGAGCTTCCTGGGTAAGAGGTCGCCAACTTCCGACACATCAGAGAAGAACGGCGCACAATCGAGAAAACCGCACTCAACCGAGTATCTTGACGGCGTACGCGGCGTCGCCTCCCTAATTGTTTTCATCTTGCATTGGACTCACATCCCCTATCCGTCTATCAATTCGGGATGGGGATACAAGGACCACAAGTCGTTCTGGTTACTTCCGTTCATCCGGATCATATACTCTGGAGCTGCCATGGTATCGGTTTTCTTTGTCGTCTCCGGCTTCGTGTTATCGCATCGATTTATCCAACGGATGCATCGCCGGGAGTATACGGAGCTATTCTCGGGACTGACCTCACTCACTTTCCGTCGGGCCATCCGTCTTTTTCTGCCAGCTTTCGCATCTAGCACCTTGGCATTTATATGTGCTTGCCTTGGCATAATCAATGTGCCAAGGAAAGTGGACGGCAAACCATTCCATCATAGTCTATCATCGTATCTCGAGTACCTCGACATGGAGTCAAACCCGTGGGACTGGTCGGCGGATTTCTCCGGATTCTATAACCCTCAGTTGTGGTCGATTGCTGTCGAGTTCCGTGGTTCCATGGTCGTCTTCCTTCTACTTGTTGGCCTGGCGAAGACTCGAACTGCGGTTCGACTGGCTGTCGAGGGTGTACTTATGGCGCATTGCTTCGGTCATAAGAGGTGGGATGTCGCTCTTTTTATTGCCGGAATGACAATAGCAGAACTCGAAGTGCTGTTGAAGAAACCGAAGAATCCGTCGGCAAGGAAGCTAGTTAATGCTCTGCTTATATCTACCATGATACTCGGCCTTTTCCTTTGTGGCTATCCTCGAGATCACAATACTCAGACCCCTGGGTACATGTGGTCCAAATATGTTTGGCCTTTTACCGCCTATCGCCGTCGCTTCTGGCTGGCGATCGGCGCCATACTGTTCGTTGGCCCAATGGCATTCTTACCTTCTGCTCAATCCGTCTTCCTTACTCGGCCGGCCCGATATCTTGGACGGATAAGTTTCGCGCTCTACCTCGTTCATGGCCTAGGCAACCGAACGGTCGGCAAGTGGCTGTTGAACACTTGTTGGGCCTTGATAGGCAAAGAGGGCTCTTGGCCATATGCTATCAGCTACACTGTTTCTACCATGTTGTATTTCCCTGTCGTCATATGGGCCTCGGACGTGTTCTGGAGAGGAGTCGATGTGCCTTCGACAAATTTCGCTAGATGGTTTGAAAAGAGATGTGCTGCGCCGGAGGGTGTACGATAGGGCGTAGACCTGAGTGTGCATAACCTGCTTCCTTTTCATATTTATTAGCAGTGCATACCTATTATATATAGAAATATAAATATTTTCAAGCACAATCATGTCTTAGTACCTTCAATGCCCTTGGCTTTCGGAAGGTACCCCCAATCGGACCTAGGAGACTCGCGATGTTGGCTGGAAACTGATTGATAATCCTGCTAAGGAGTAGTTTGGTGTAACAGATATACACGTCCCGAGAGAGCATCCAGTAATAAATCTCGGTTTCTTCTAGATAACAATTCTCTTCAATTAGGTTGTATACCTACCAGGTATAATGTAGTATGGATAAGTAATGGAAAATAGAATCCACACTCCTAGTATAATAGACTTTTCTTCAACCCAATACTATATAGATAGCCCCGTGGACGTCGGATGCTAGATGTGAAGAACTTGAAACGTTCTAACTAGGTACCTGATAGGCCTAACGCCAAGACCAGTTTAAATATCAAACAGTTACACGAGCGCCTGGACACCGAAGTAGGTAATCACGCGCTAACAAACGCCTCAGTGCAAACACTTCAGTGCACTAAAGCCATCACTCCATCTCAAGCCTCCCATGATGGCTACCATACAAGCTAGTGCGACCACAACACTCGTACTGCCATAGATGTACGCATGCCGTCTTCGCAAGGCAGTCAGCTCAGCGACCCAGGTGGACACGGTAGTTAGACACCCGCAGAACCCGTCCTCGATCCCCTGGAACACCTGGCAGCTGATAACACCGCCAATCGGAACATGCGCGAGGTCCCACGCCATGCCCAGAATCGCCGTGCCGAAGATGTTGACGGCGAAGGTGCCGAGCGGGAACGAGGGCAAGTATCCATTGAGGTAGAGAGAAGTATAGAATCGACTGAGGCAGCCTAACGGCGCAAAGACCAAGGCAAAGGTCGCACGGCCACGCCAGGTCTCTGCCTCACCTGGGTGACTAAACCTGTCCGGCGGAAGCGCTGTCAGAAGTATAGCCCCGATCCACGAGCCCCATGCAAGGAAAACGCCAAATCGATCAAGGAATTTGCGTGTAAAATTGAAAGGTAGCGAAGGTGTAATGGGTTCCAATGCCAAGGCGAGTTGAGCCCCAAGCTTGAGACCAGTAATGGATAAAGATATAGTGGTGATGGTGACGCCGAGAAGGGCCATGAATGAGTAGCCACCATTCCGAGGGGTGGTGTTTGAACCTGCGTCCGGAACAAGAAGGTCGTTGGACAGGGCTAGGAAGATATCCCGCACGAACGAAGAGAAGGATGTAAAGGAGCCGCAAAACCCAGTCGCTAGGCCGATGTAAAGCGGTATAGTCTTCTTGGTGGCCATATGTGCCTTCTTCGCGGCAGCTATGTCAACACCCTCCTTTTCGGGATCAGCAATAGAATTGTCTGTCTTCCTACCAAGGCCGTTTTCTTTGGCCCCGAGGACTTGTAAACTGTGATCCGGAGTACCCCATTCGAAACGGAAGAGCATACGGTCTTCCGCAAGAAAGCCCAGGACAAGACTGCCTGCAAAATTAGGCCATACCGAGCTGAAAGATACCGGGGCGCCAGCATAGAATGTTAGAGTTTGGAGGCCGAGTCGAGCGAGTGTGCCAAGTATTGAGAAAAGAATGAGATATGAGATGGTGTATATCTCGGTTGCTAATCTGGATACTTCTACTTCTTGTACCTCCTCCTTTTGTGGCTTTTCGGGTTCTCGCCGTGAGATACTACTACGTCGTTGGGCTTGTTGACGAATCGAATATCGCCGCTCAAGTTCCCTGCCCTCCTCAAGCGAAGGGCTGGGACGCAAGATGCGCTCATCCCGGCTCGGGATGGGTGCAATATCTTCGAGCTCGGGCACATTTGCATAAGAGTCCGGGATGTCGTAATTAGAACGTGAAGCAGATGAATGGCGTCGTTGCATCCGCGTCTGAAAGCGTTTTTGCTCCTCGGCAGTGGGTGACACATCTGGGTCTAGACGGTCTGCACTTTCGTCCACGTCATGTAAGTTACTGTACGACGTTGGCGCGTCGTAATTAAGCGAAGACGCCTGAGAGCTGCTCTGCCGCCTTCTTGGTCCATGTTGCGACAGCGTATAACCAGACGCGGGATGGGTGTTGATTCTACGCAATGCATCTCGTCCGCTACTCGATCGTGTAGGAGTGTGTGGCTGGTTGACGTCCATTCCACCGTTTCCCCTTCGCGATGCAATACAATATGATCCCGAGATAACGGATCAAGGAAAAGAGAGATTGAAATCTAGGAACAAAAAAGGAATCCTTCACACATCTACAATAAAGAGATGAAGGCCCAAATTTTGAATATTTTTGAATATTTTAAGTCCCTATGTTGACTCACCTCAAATCCTCGAGAATTAGAGTTATGAATCACGTTGACATGATGTTTCTAGGATTAATTCTTCTCTTGGCAGGTTTTTCCGCTCATTGTAGCGAACCTGAGGTAATTAAGGCGATTGCCGAAGAATTGCGAAGATCAATTTCTACATACGATGTGAGAACCGAACCGTATTGAACGGTCTCTATGTTCTGTGTAGGTCCATACGTAACAAGAATCTAACCTTACCTAATCCGTACATAACTCCGTAAATTAACGTTTAGCCACATGGATGTCTTATCTGTTACCTAAGGCAGCTAAGGCTATCGGGGATGGGTTCCTCTACGTAGTAGCGCGGTGTAACAGCGGGGGATCCAGTAAGGTTAGCTGTTAGGCTAGGTAGGTAGCTGGAGAGTGCCCCGCGCTTGCCCGCGCCCGGAGAGGGCTTGTTTGATATGGCAGGGCAGCCCGTGTACCTAATGGATGGATACCGGTAACGCTACTTCCCAACATTCCCGTGCCAATGAACGCATGCCGCATCTCGCACTTGTGAGCTAAGTCGCTCCAATGTAAGGTGAGAAGGAAGCGACGGTCCTTGTGTGATAGCGGGATAGGTGTGATAAGACCAAACCCCATTTCAGCCCAGCGAACCAATCTTGACTTCATTCGCTTCTTTCTGTCCTTCTAGAACTCCATAGTGCGTTTCTATTTGAATATAGTCTTGCATCTTGGCTCTAGATAGACGAATTGCTCTTCCTTTAGCATCACTATACCTTCAGGGACCCTAAGATACTAGCAATAACACGATGTCGCTCCCTTCAAACGTCCACATCTCTAATCACCCATGCCTGAAGGGCAAGCTCAGCCGTCTGAGATCCAAGAGTACCCATTCGCGGGAGGTGAAGTCGCTAATAAATGATATCGCTACGATCCTCGGGTGCGAAGCTCTAGCCACGGCATTGACAGCTCACGATGGACCCAAGGTACTTCCCACTCCCTCACCTTTACAGAGATCTTAGAATATACCACCTGTTATGTAGGCGGTATATAAGGCAAAGGTAGTTGACACAGCATCCCCTATCCAGGACGAGACTCCGATCGGATATGAATACACCACGACGACAATTCAGCCAGAAGCGTTATCAATAGTGCCTATCCTTAGATCAGGTTTGGGCATGGTAGAAGGTGGGTTATTACCGCATCCTCACTGGCCTAGTAATAATGGGCTTTACCGGATAACTTGTAGGCTAAAATGCATTGTTAAGCGATACAAAACCTCCTCCCCGAACCAGTTCCTGTTCACCACCTAGGTCTCTACCGCGAGCCCAGTACTCTCGAACCTGTCGAATACTACAACAACCTGCCACACCATATCCCTTCATCTTCCAAAGAACCCGGAACGAACGCATCCAGTCTAGCTATCGTCGTAGACCCGGTCATCGCTACCGGAGGAACATGTGCTGCCGCCATCCAGACGCTTAAGGAGTGGGGTGTTAAGAGGATCATCGTCCTATCCGTCATTGCGGCGGCGGACGGCGTACGTCGTGCCGCTGAGGAATGGCCGGAAGCCGTGGAGATTTGGGTTGCGGGCGTCGATGCCGAGCTTACACCCAACGGCATGCTGAAGCCTGGCGTGGGAGATGTGGGCGATCGCTTATTCCTTACGATAGGCAAATGAAGAATAGAGATCAGCGATAGACGTATACACGTATGTATTGGATGAACAAGGGCTACGTTAGACTAGCAACTAGATACTGGTTGCCTCAATAGCTGAATCATTATAACGGCTGATACCTCTCTTCATCTACCGTTGTGCGGTTCTTCCAACAATCCTCAACCCATTGCCGCGAGACTACCCTGGGAACACGGCTTCGAGAGCTGATAATCGAGCGTACTTCCGCCGCCCTTTCCATCTCCCCCGTCTCACTGTCGCTCATTACGACTACCTGTGTAATGCTCCTATCGTCAAGATCATCGACCACCGTTCCACCTCCATACTTGACCCAATTCTTTAGTTTGAGACAGGATATAGGTGAGACACCTTCAGTTGTTGCGAAATGCACTCTTGCGCCCCTGAAAACATAACTCCTCAGATTGCCAATGTCGTGACCATGCTCTGCTAACTGGTTGAGGAACTCCTCCTTGTTGAAAGGTTCCTCGACGATAACTTCCTTCTTCGGCATTGACTGGAGTAGTTGTCTTAACTCCTTTACACTTAGATCTCTAGCATAGCTGTCGCCAAATTGATCCACATTCTCCTCTGCATAGCGTGCCGTGGCCTCGGTGGCATGGAATAGGTGTCCCGTCTCGTAGGGTAGCAAGAAGTCCTTATCGCGCTGCCCGAGGCAGTCCAATATCCACTTTGGTTTGATGATGTCAACATCACCAGCTTTCATTAGACTGGCCACTTTAACTACTTTCCTCTCCGCAATAATAATCATGCCCGTTTCCGGGGTCGCTCTCTGATATATCTTGCCACCGTTTTCCTTGATGAGCGTCTCAAGCTGAGTCTTAGATTTCTTAACTGGAGTAGTGCAGTCTGTTAGGACACAGAACTCGAGCCCTTCGAATACTTTAGTCTTGGGTCCTTCGAACATGGCTGGCGCGGTGTTATCTTGGCCGGCAATGACGATGTCCCTCTTGGTTCGCTTGGCTGAGCGCTTCCGGCGTGACTCCATATTCATGGCCTTCTGCTCGTTTTCCTTCTCAGCCCGGACCTTCATGTCCAAGAAACCCTGGAAATCCAGACAAGAGTCCCAGCTTCTGTCAAGTCGCAAGCCTCTAAACCGGGGAAATCGCAAAGTAATGCCCTTAGCAAACTGATCCGATTCCCCAGCACTGGCCGCCTTGACAGATATGACGATGGATTCACTGGGTCGAATCCACACATCGGGTTTGAGGATCTGGTGTTTTTCTCCGCCAGCAAGCTGAATGTACTTGCTCGGCGGCTTCTTTGGATCCCAAGGCTTCCATTTGCCCTCTGTATGATGCTGAATGTCTGCAAGATCTTCTGCACGGAAACCACCGCCGACCTTCACAAAGCTGTAGCACGTTTCCGGGTTGACTCCAGCTTTGATTTCGTTCTCTGACGCACGAAGGCCGCAAAGAAAAGAACCTATCGCACCACCACGATGCCCGCTCCCGTAGTATCCCCCGATAATCACGACTTCTACCGACTCGCCGAAGCCGCTCATGTACTCGGGTTTCACCTTGATCCAGTTATCGCTGCGGTCCGCCAAGGAGTACATGGACCGTGGGTTCTTGATAACCAACCCCTCGGAAGCATCAGAGACGATTTTCCGGAGCATTGGTTCGATCACCTCAGCTGAGTTCGCCTTCTCGTACTTATGGACCTCGAGCCGGTATGGTACGCCTGGCACAGCTTTTTCGAGTGCTTTCCGCCTATCTCGCAATGTATACTGCGTCAGAGGCTGGTCGTTCAAGTAAAGGATATCGAAGACACGAAAAACTGGTCGAGGTGCGTTATCGTTGTGAGGATTGCGCTGTTCCGCGAGGGCTGCTGTTTTCAGGGTGCCGAAAGCGAGTACCTTATCGAGCTCGGGATCCCATACAATCATCTCGCCGTCAAGAATAATATTTCGTACTCCGGCGGCAAAGGCGTCTTTGAGGTGCCGCGTGAGCGAGGAATTTTCGTCTTCAAAGCCGTCGCCGTAGAGGTACGTGTAGTCCTTGGCCTTCCTTGACCAGAAGCGGAATCTCTTGCCCCCAGGAATATCATCGTCTTCTTGCATGTGCAATTGCATGCGCTCGCCATCTAGCTTCTCTTCGATCCAGAACTCATCGTCGCCTTCGACGCGGTTTTGCGAATTGAGCTTATCAACCATCTTTTGGAAAGAAGTGGACATCTGGTAGTGGCAGAGCATGGGCTGGAAGCACTGCATCAACGTGACATTTGTTTGGCCATCTGTAAGCCGGAATTTAGGATCGTAGAGATCCCAGCATACTTGGCGAAGACTCGATGACACGCTAAATAGGTCCTGAGCATCGGGATGCCATACTTCTAAGAATGATCTTTCCGTAGCTCCGACTCTCATTTGCTTCAGGATGATGCGGATGAGCCATCTCAATTCTTCAGCGTTCATGCGCTGGTAGAATATTTCGAATATTGGCAGCTGTTCGCTCTCCCCAGATGCGGCTGCCAGTTTGTCCAACATTTCGTTGACATCGGCAATGCGCATATCCCCTGGTTCTATGCGCATAGGTCTTTTGGACAGCACGTCGTAGCATCTCCCGGCGAAGTCACCAGCGGCTCGAGCAGTCCCCGACTGGACAGGTTCCTTCCAATGCAGGATACTGTATCCATCTTCAGAGTTCCTGTCGATCCTCATCAACTTCACGAGTAGCCTGCCAATATTGCTCTCCTTGAGCCCGTACATTCCCCTGTCGCGGTCTGCACTTGGTAGGATCAGGCGCATGGCCGGGTAGAAATCATTTCCAACCTCGGATCTCCATTTTGATATGAAGCGCTCAATGACATTACGTTTGTACTCCTGAGGAGACAGCTTACTAGGTCTATGAGGTCCTCTGGAGCGCACACTCTTGGGTCCAGATTGCTGTTTGTTCTCACTTAAAGGGTTGAAAAGATTTATGAATAACTCCGAGAAGAATAACGTTCGTGAATGATTCTTTGGCCGGTTTGGGTATCTTTATAAATATGTTAGTTTGCAATAGGTTTATGTCTGACGATGTTCAAGATGGCTTACTTCGCATCAAGCTCTTCCAGAGTCTGACCTCCTGTAGCATATTGACGACGCTCCTCATCCTCGGCACCTTCATCGCGAGATTTACTGCGTCGTTGGCTCATTGTGGTGTCCTTTCTAAGGTCTGGTGGACTAATTGATGATTGGTATTATTGTTAGACGTTAATTGTCTAACTGCGATTCTGTTGTTTTACATAGCCCCTTAGTAAGGCGTGCATTGAAGAATGGTTTTGCCTAAACCGGGGCTGGAGGAACAAACTGCCTTTAGCTATGGAATATCGACGTGGGATCATCTCTTGACTTTTTGTTAAAATTCCATTACACGTTTAAGGAAGAATTTCATGATAGAAGTTGTGAAACTCAAGTTTTGGCAGCCTAGACTGGACGTGTTCTGCCTGTTAGAGTAACGGGAATTGGTGACGTATATTTGTAGCTCCGTTACAATAGGTTACGGAAGGATTACCTACATATATTAGACTGCGACGGAACATAGCCGGTTCGCAGGCGGACCACTGACGTATCATTGATTCTTATTGGTCAATGCTACACCTATTGAATTTTAGGTATTGTGGAGTCTAATCAACGCGCTTGAGACACACTTTCAACGCGACTTTTAATATTGAATATAGCAAGCACAACCCTCATGTACCTATTGTACCCACTTACTGTCGAGGCAGGAGCGTACTGCCAACCATTAACAAGCATTTTTTTTATGTTTACAATCTTCAATTTAACCCACGGACTTGGCCGTTTCCAACTTCTGTATGACTGCAGGTTTTGTCCGATTTTTGCCTTCAAGACCCCTACGCCCGCAACTCACGTTTTCACCTCTACGTTCCCATGCATTGGCATATATCTCGACCTATCCTCTTAACACGATGTTAAGCAGGGCCGTAGATAGGAAGAAGGCAGATGCGCCTGCAGCACCCGCCAAGACTAGTCTCGCTAAACAATTGTTCCCCTCAAGTAGCCCTTCTACTCATGATGGAAACATTGCACAGTGGGCGTCTTCCCAAAAGGCGCGTCCCGTTCCATCCTCGAGTAACGCGTCGGGATCTTCGAAGGCAGTAGGCAACAATCCTCTCCAACCCAGATCCAACAACTTACAGCAAGCTCGCCGTCAATATAAACCCCTCTCTCCTGCCACCACCTTCTCAAACACCTCTCGACGTTCTGAAAGCTTCGCCTCCCTTTGCGGTAATGCCGGGTCATTCCGAGAGGACTCCGAGCCTGCTCGTGTCTCCTCTCATAGCAAGACTGGCTTATCCACCTACTTTGCGGAAGACGACTTCAGTGATGACAATACTTTAGAGTTAGATATGGAATACCGGATTCCGGAACCCTTCCCTGAGTCTACCGCACCAGATCACTCTGAGATTGCTCCTCAACCACCTACGAGTCAGATACCTTGGTCTTCTTCACCACAAGAACACTTCCTTCCGAAACACCCTCAGAAGAAGTTATTGAAGCGCAATTCTTCAGACGATGGCCCACAACTGGCTCTACCTCCAGCAAAAAAGAGAGAATTGCCTGACTCTTGGAAGAGGAAGACTAAAGCCCAATTAGACCGGGACGACGATCGGAATGACGCTATGAAAATGGAAGAAGTATCTACTCCAGCAGTCAAGAAAAAGAAGGGTGATCTACCGTGGGATATGTCACAGAGTGCTATAAAAGAACGTCAGAAACAGCTCAAGAATCAGAATAAAAAGTCTGCCTCTGGAACTGAACTCTCAACTGAGGAGATCCGTGCCGCTACGGAAGACCATGCTCGACATAAAGCCAAGGCATCTGCCATATCCCTAAGTTCAGAACAACAGCATGTTATCGACCTTGTCATTCAGAAGAAGCAGAGCGTATTCTTTACTGGTCCAGCAGGTACTGGTAAATCTGTGTTAATGCGAGCAATCATCTCCGAGTTGAAGAAGAAGTGGGCTCGCGATCCTGAACGTCTCAGTGTCACGGCCTCTACTGGCCTTGCTGCTTGCAACATCGGAGGTATGACGCTTCACAGTTTTGCTGGTATCGGACTCGGAAAGGAAGATGTTCCAACGTTAGTCAAGAAAATTCGTCGAAATGCCAAAGCAAAGAATAGATGGCTTAGGACAAGTACTCTTATTATCGATGAAGTTTCCATGGTCGACGGCGAGCTCTTTGATAAGCTAGCACAAATAGCACGTACTATTCGAAACAACGGCCGACCGTGGGGTGGGATCCAGCTGGTCATAACAGGAGATTTCTTCCAATTGCCTCCTGTTCCTGACGGAGGTAAGAAGGACGCCAAGTTCGCATTCGAGGCTTCGACATGGAGCACGTCCATCGACCATACTATCGGATTGACGCAGGTCTTCCGTCAAAGAGATCCTCGTGAGTTTAATGTTATCAATATTCTTGCTGATTTATCACTTTATTAACAATGGGTTATAGATTTTGCCAATATGTTGAACGAGATGCGTCTTGGAAGAATCAGTGAAGATACCGTTAAGACATTCAAAGACCTATCGCGGCCTCTAAGTTTTGATGATGGTCTTGATGTGACTGAATTGTATTTATTCACTTTCCCCAAAAGAATCCGCGGGCAGTTTGTGCTAACTGTGATGTTAGATTCCCGACCCGACAAGAGGTTGAAAGATCCAACGAGTCGCGGTTACGTAATTTACCTGGATCCGTGTACCACTATGAGGCCCTGGATTCAGGTGATCCTGCTATGCGAGACAGGTTGCTCTCGAACATGATGGCCCCGAAGGCTATGGATTTGAAGAAGGGCGCGCAAGTCATGTTGATTAAAAACATGGACGACACATTGGTAAACGGCTCCCTCGGCAAGGTTGTCGGATTCATGAATGAAGCCACGTTCGAAATCTGGGGGGCCCGCGAGTGCGAGGAGGAAGTGGGCTTAGACGACGAAGTTGAGGCGGATGGTCGCTCTAGAAAGAAAATCAAGGCGTTTAGTCGTGACATTGAAAACATAAAGGACAACAAAGAGTATCCGGTTGTCCGTTTCACGGCGACAGATGGAACCCATCGAGTCCTCCTGTGCATTCCAGAGGACTGGAAGGTAGAACTACCTACAGGCGAAGTTCAAGCGTCAAGGAAACAATTACCCCTTATTTTAGCTTGGGCTCTCTCTATCCACAAGGCCCAAGGGCAGACTTTAGAAAGAGTCAAGGTCGATCTCGGCAAGGTGTTTGAGAAGGGACAAGCATATGTTGCGCTCAGTCGAGCTGTGAGCAAGCAAGGGCTTCAGGTGCTTCGTTTCGACAAGAACAAGGTTATGGCTCACCCTCGGGTGATTCAATTCTACAACAGGCTCTACAGCGCTGAATCAGCAATCAAGACGAAGAAGCCGTCAACAATATCGGACTTCGCTTACAAGGAATCATCGGTATCTTCTAAATCAAAGGGGAAGAGGGCAGACGTGATTGATTTAGATGAGGACGAGGAAGAGGCTTTGGCAGCGTATGGCTACTAGACATGGGCGTTCTAAGAGGCTGGGTGATGATGTTTTCACTACGAAGCTATTGATGACGCCTTATTTAACCCAACCTAAGTAAGCATAGATGACCGACTACTAAGGCCTCAAAGAAATAATGGAATTCATCAGATACCAAGTGCTGTTATCGTTAGGTACCTAGATACGAATACATTATGACAATGGACGTACCGATTTGCGTAGGTATTCGTGAATAGTTTGGGTTCTTCACCTTGGAAGACATGTAGGTACCTACATATAGAATGATACCTATCCTATATACATGTATGTGTCTGGATGTTGTATACCAACTGATGCCTTAAGTACTACATGAATGTAAGTACTTGTATGTCCCTCTAGAGCCAAATCCGTAATAAGCCACTACTTACATGTAGCTAGCTACTCCTTAAATTTCCAGAGTATTTGCAACTCCGGTATTCTGTAGGTACTTGTTAAGTAATGTGCTAGCTTTTAGTTATTTGAAGCATTGAATGAAATATATGTATACATGTATGTAATTATAGACCTATACGTACCTACATGTAGACATCTACATAATTCTTTGGTACATTGGTGAAAATGGAGAATGCAGGTACTCGGTTGAGGCTCAATGTTGGAATGCGTACCTAACCGTATACCTAAACAATTTGTGTACCTAAAGTACAGCGCATAATTGTAAACTCAATGTTATTGGCGTTGAATTATTTTTATATTTGCGAAAATACGACAGTCGTACTAGTGACACTGGAAGTCGCGCTTCTGAGATATGTATATGTGATGTAGATGTACATGTACATTTGATGTAAATGTACCCCTGGAAGCGGCGTGCACAAGCCACCCCACTCTGTCGAGGTCGAGATAGGAAAGTATTTAAGTACATTGGCATGTGATTGGTGCCGTCACTGTGGGGCTAGCGCGATCTCGCGCGGCGTTATCGATAAACACAGCTTTAACTCTTTGGTGCAACCTGGCGACGGACCAAAAACAAATCATAGCCTCAACCCAAAGGTGGGATTTTGTATTCGCAGAATCGCCGAATGAACTGACCCAGTACACAACAACCCTTGTTGCGCGCTACCCTAATAGCAATTGTATGGAAATTGTTGATTGCTATGTAAGTCCATCTACCCTATTCCTATGAACTGACCTTTCAACTGCCTCTTCTTCCTCTCCTGTGGGATGCGATAGTGAATACTGATGTCGCAGCAGTGTACAACCCCGTTGCACGCCCATCTCTTGTATCCTGTAAAACATACTACAACCTGACCTAACCTTCGATACCGACCTCTTATCTTCTAGTGCAACAAGAATAGGCGCGCACACAACTGCTTGTCCTAGATACCCGACTTGGCCTACGCGCGGGTCCCCACCCGGGGCTTCGTCATAGCCAACTCACGACATCCTGAACGCTCGAGTCCCTATCTATAAACAAGCACTAGTCGCGAGCTGAGGTATCACATCCAAGGTATAGGCTGAGTAATCCCTCTATTCCTTCCAACGCCCCTCGTCAACATCTCTAGAACTCCTCCTTAAGAAGATCCGTTGGGGCTGTTCATCTTCTTTAGCCCAGAGAAGGAAATGACCAAAGAGTTATATTCTTTCACTATACTCAGCAACAAAGGCTTCTGAGATTCATCAACGTCTCCTGGATTTGCCCAATAGGTGATCATGGAAGAAGAAGCTCTCTTAGCCTCCTGGAGGGGAGTCCCCCTGAATGTCTGGCTAAGGGACCCGCCTGGCCGACGCATCCAAGGAATGTTGAGCGAAATTGTGGCTCAACATCACATCTCCTTGGAGTCGGGTAAGTTGGAAGAAGCAATCTTGAGGGGGATATTAGCTTAGCTAACATGGATATAGCGTTCGCACCCGACACTTTGGAGTTTTTCCCGAGACTAGACATTCCCGCGAGCAATGTCCAGGATCTTCGACCGGTTGACACGAGCGCATGGCTCCGTGAACAGATGGCTGCACGTGCAGCTATATCGAATTCTGCGATGCCGCAACTGACGGCACATCAACCGGCATTTCAAGATCCGGCTATTCTAAGAGCTGCTCCCAGATCGGACTTGTCTTCGCATGCCGATTCGCAACTTAACCTTGCAGAGAGGCGAGGCCCTTCGACCATCCCTAATCCCGCCGATCGCCTGACATATTCGTCTCCTGATGAGATCACCGATGCGGCCGCTTCTAACTCCCTGAATGCCCCCACGGCGCAGCTGAAAGTCTCAGCCAACACCAAGTCCCAGCGTCATCCTAAAGAGGCATCTGAACCAGTTGTTGCGATTCCAGAAGCCTCGGTCAACCCTAAGAGAGGCCGCTGGACAGGCACGCGCGGCCGGGGACGCCGCCGGGAGAGGCAAGTAGCCAGCAATGGCTCCCCGTTGGAGATAAGACGGGGCCCAGGTTGGAGAGAGACTCCTATCTTGGAGTCTACTGCATCGTTCCAGCCCTTCACATCACTTAGGAAGAGCCAGAAGAGCCGAGCCGACGCGAATGCTGACAACGGCTGGGCTTCTGAGGACATTACAGATGTGCAAGAGGCTGGTGACTTTGACTTCGAAGGTGGTCTTGCCAAGTTTGACAAGCGTAAGCTATTCGAGGAGATGAAGGAGCAGGACAAGATTGATGAGGCCGAGCGTCTGGTTTCTCACAATCGTCTGCCTCGAGCAAAGCCTGGCACCGCCGGAGGCAAGAACCTACATTATACCGAAAATGTCTTGGACTTGCCCTCCAATGCGTCGAAAGCAAAGGGGCCTGCTGGTGACTATTGGAAGAGCGAAGCCGATGATGTCTTCAACGGCGCGGAACATTCAGGTAGTGGACGTAGTTCTCGTCTGCGAGGAGACTCGCGATTGTCGATGACCCGTCGCTCGCAGTCGCGCAAGGCCAGTACCGCCGCTAGTGTCGGCGGCTCAAGTCGAGTCAACTCGGGTGTAAGTAAACTTCTCCCCTTTTTTTTTTTTTTTTTTCAATGTTCTTCCTTCCATATAACCCTTCGATGCATTCGACTAACCGACTTATGCTACAGCCTACTACGATTCCTGGTGGCTTCTATGCCGTGAAGACAAATCGCCGAATTGAGGCGATCGCCCATCTACCGATGCAGACGCTTGAGAATGTGGCGCGTCACGAGTTCGGATTTACTGAGGAGCTGATGGCAGAGAATGCCGGTCGTGGCATTACGGAAGTCGTCATGCTTGCTCTTGACGATCCCGCGATCAAGCTTCGTGCAGCTACAACATCACCTCCAACCACTCCCACTATTGTTGTCTTAGCCGGCAACAACAAGTCGGGAGTCCGTGCTCTGGCGGCGGCTCGTCATCTTCGAAATCGCGGTCTCAATGTCCTTGTCTGCGTAGTTGGCATTGAGCGCGAGCGAGAATTGTTGGAGGATATCAGGAAGCAAGTCCGACTTCTTCGTAACTTTGGCGGCGTCATCTTCAACAAGTCGGAGCTTTTCGATCATGTCAGCCAAGCTAGGACCACGCTGGACACGGCATCTCAGGGCTTGGTGACTTTAATTATTGACGCCCTCTTGGGGTTGACGACTCCCTTTGAGGAGTTGCGAAGATCGGACCAGGCGACAACGTATGAACTGATGGAATGGTCGAATAGGAACGAGGCGTTTGTCATGGCGATCGATCTTCCCAGCGGCATAGAACCCCAGACTGGCAAAGTCAACGTAATCGACGGTGCCAAGTTGTACGTGCATCCGCGTTATGTGGTTGCGCTTGGTGCACCAAAGGTCGGTTTGTTGAAGGCTCTGGAAATGGGCGAAGAACATGGTGACATAGTGATGGTTGAGCAGTGGAAGTTATTCCTAGCAGACATCGGACTCAGCCCAGTCATATGGAGAAAGGTGGCGACGAAGATCCGTCGCGGTATCGAGTTTGACAACAACTGGGTGCTGGAGTTACGCTATCAGCCTCAGGTCAATGGAGCCGACGACTAATCATACCCCCCCTTTTCCGCGTATTGATGCGTGCCAAATGCGTACGTACCTGAACTTATTTGCAGGGCCACCTTTGCTATGCCCTCTACTTTACTGACGACTACCTGATATGATGAATGAAGTATGAAGTATGATTGATGTTTCGTGTTTCTTCTGGAGGTCGTCGCACACAGAAGCCACCCCACCTACGGCATGTCCCAAGAAGTGGACAGACCCCGCTGCAGAGGTGAAGTCACAAAACACGAAAAAGATGGAAAAAAAAAACGCGAAGGAGGTGATTTTTAAGGGGGGACCGGCATTACCGCGTCTTGAACCCTCAACACGCACAAACCTGGAAGGAGTATTTTGGCCCATATTCAGTCTACACTGGAACGCCACTGCTCAGGTTTAGTCTCTCTACACAGTACTACAGTAACGTCTCTCATGCAAAGACCAACATTTAACGACCCGTCGACACCAGTCTGGAATTTACCATTCTGGGGCACCATACGAATACCGAAAACCTACCCCCTTTATTTGATGGTCTTGCACGTTCGACTAATCCGCCCAAAATTACATAATCTTTCCTAAGGAGTAAAAGATACGGGTCTGAGTGAAGGATGCTAAGCTCAGAACATCAGTTTCTTATTATTACGACACTCCTCCTCTTGACACCGCACAACCAAGTTCTTCTAGGCATCACTCTGAATTCACGATGCAGACACGAATTCTATGATACATGAGAAGGAAGTTGTATTTCATTGGCGCTTTGATAGGTCAAAGTTGACTATCTGCACGCGGAATGCCACTTTCGAATACCCCAAATCTTGCATTTTCGACGGCGTTGGAGGTTCTACATACACTGCCGGATGACCCTTTGCTGAATGATGATGAACGTGTAAGATACTTGCATAAGTGTACGATAGTCCTCAGGAGGGCACATGGCCCAAATGTTGGTTGTCATTGAGTAATATACGCTTGATGAACGTGTGATTCTGATATGACTTTTCTATGCATCGTGAAGCTGTTTTCGTAGGATCATGGGCTAACTCAACATTCGTAGTAAGTTAAGCTAAACTCCGATTGAAGTCGGTGCCAACCCATTGACACGGAGCATCGTATCCCTGCTAGCTTAGGTCCCCTGCCGCTGTGGTATCCAATAAGACGACGGGATTTACTCAGCAAATGCGCATTGACAAGGGACAGCTCGGCACCAAGCTACAACGCCGACTGTCCAATGGTGTCATGGATGGCATGTTGTTCCCCTCGTACGAGAAGCTTCTGGGCCAATGTTAAAGGCTCGATTTGCATTGGCGTCAGCGAGGGTTGCGTAGACGTATATGCTATATTCCGGCTATGTATGTGTGAGTGTGTGAGTGTGTGTGTGCTAACCCATCTTGCCTACGTAGATAAAAGCTGCCTGCCCTCTTCCAAGACCATCCCGCCCAGCTCGTAGCCTTTTCCACGATGGACCCTCCTGTAAAGGTTCAACCAAGGCGTAGCATCCTGGATAAACCTATACTCATTGCCATTCCTATATTGATTGGATTGTTCATCACTCGATCGCCTTTATTCATGTCGGCACCAGCATTGGACCCCGCGGCTGCGGACGCAACACCCTGGGCAGATGCCCCTATTAAGTTGGTTACGACACCGCAGTATGAGACCAAGAAGGTATTTCATTCCTTGCCATCTTCCTTCTTCTATCTCCCACGAGATGCGAAGGTAGATAGATAGATGAGAATAGATTAACCTGACGTTTTAATTACTTGCTAGACCGACATCTTCACAACCGGAGCCACGCACATGGCTCTCCTCCACAACGCCATCCTCCGCGGCTACAACTCGATCTACCAGCAAGCGCCCCACGTCAAACCGACCGACAAGTCCGACTTCATCGGGTACGCCCTAACCTGGCACAAGTTCGTCGCGACGCACCACGACGACGAGGAAGCAACCCTATTCCCGAAAGTCGAAGAAGTGCTAAAGGACAACACGATCTGGGAGGGCACACACAAGGAACACGAGGCTTTTCTAGGCGGGCTCGCACAGTTCGAGAAGTACCTCCGGGGCGTCGAAGCCCAGCCCGCGAAGTTCGACGGCGCGGAACTCGTCGAGATCATGGATGGCTTCCGGGAGCCGTTCGATGAGCACTTCCACAGCGAGATCGCTACGATCGCGGCGCTGGCGGATCATCCGAATGCGCCCAAGCCCGGGTCCCCCGAGGAGGCGGTGGCGTCGGCGACGTTTAAGAGCTGGGGTAAAAGCACGGTGACGAAGGCCGGCACGCTGGATGTCGTGCCGTTCTTCTTGCTGAATCTGGATGGCACGGCTGAGGAGGGTGCCTGGGCAAACTGGCCGCCTATTCCGGGCCCGATTAAATGGGGCTTGGTGAATATTGCGGGAGCTTGGCACTCGCGCTGGTGGAAGTTTAGTTCGTGTGCTGGGGGACGGCCGAGGAAGTTGTATGCCTTGCAGTAGAGGAGATTGAGGTGTAAGGAAGAAAAGGGGGCGAGAGGCGAATGTTATGATACCCAGGTGGCTTACATTTTTGTGGAATATTGAATATTGAATATATTGGATGGGAACGAGTGGCCACTCCTCTTTGAATGAAGACATGTAGTCTGACGTCGGTTAGAATTTGAGATAGTTCCGTATACAATAGCGTATCGTTATACTTGGCTAGATTGCCACACGATAGGATAACAATAGGACAGCCAGGTTCGTGCGCCTAGTTCGTTGGCTGTATTAGGGGTGGCTCCCATTGAATCAAATATGTAGAATTCCCGATACAGTTGAGTTGTTCTCTATCTACGTGCTTAAGGTGAAGATTCTTGGGTATCTTTAGATGCTCCCTCTCCTGGAACTAAACGGCCAGCCCATCAGCTGTAAAAGTTACGGGTAGATTTATAAAATTAAGTTGGAAATAAAGTAAAGGCTATTATATTCAGAAACAGGCATAGTCGCAAGGGTAAATATTATGAATGTTGGGCATCAAGCACCGCCCAATACCAATAATAGTCATCGAACATGTCCAGATGACCATCAAACTGTCTGATACTAGTCATATTAATGTCGCATCCTCAAATTCGATTCTCGTCGCTTGTAATAAACAGGCTTCTGTTGTGATTTAAGAAGATCATGGAATTGTTTATATCTGTGATGATTATGGGCTATCTGCCTACAGCGTCTAGTGATGCATAGAATGGCTAGAGTGCCTTGGAGGCAGAGTTAGTTTCCTGCCTAACGAAGCAAAAGTATCGGAGATATTGTCCGTACTAGGAGTATTTGCTATGATGGAGATCTCCGGCGAAACATTGGGTTCTTCGAAAATGGTAGAGAGTCCGTCCCGCCCACGCTGGCCAGAGTCATTGTCTCTGGAAGCCAGAGATCTTCCGCGACTTGTAGCGATCATAGGGCTTGTGTCATATACCTCCTTCATATCTCGCTCTAGGATAAAAAGATCTGCCGCAGCTGTTTTGAACTTTTGCGTTAGACGTTGTAAGAGTGGCAAGAAGATGACGTTATGAAGAACGACTCGTTCCCGGAGACCAGGCTCGATGGCCTTAAAGTCTTCCAACTTCACATCAAAGTCTAGACACGCTTCGATGATTTCATAGAATTCATCTTCTACCACCCCTTTACCCTTAAAGTTATCTAAAGCACGCTGCAATGTGAGAAAGGGATGGGGCTCATCTCTATTGCTCTCAGGATCCCTATCCTCTTCTAGGTCGGGGGGAAAGCGACTCCCAGTCTCAATCTCCAGAAGTCGTAGGCCAAACTCCCAGATAAGTAAATGTCGATAAAGGGGATCACAATCCTTTCCATCGGCGAAGTCGGGTTCGATGGCTCTCTTGCTATCGTCCAGGGATAGAACGCATTCTAGGTACGGGTACCGCTTATGGGGCGAGTGCGGACCTTTTTCAATCATCCATAACACCTTGTCTATGTTCCAGTTGTACTGGAGCCAAGGAGTTCCATAGAGGTAAAGCATAGAATGAGCGAGTAGCACTGGAATTTCTGCACGATCCCCATTTGTAAAGGAGCCGGTATAGGCGCTACACTCGGCGTTTTCATAACCCCGGATGAAGCTAGATAGAGGAACTCTTTCCCAAGGTATACACCTTTCAAAATGGGACTCCCGCTCCCAAAGATATTCATCCTCCAATTGAAGAAATAGCTTCCTTTTGCGTCTGTACGAGTCACGAATATTCGGGCCAATGTTTCGCTGTCTGGTTTCGCCTGGATGAGATCCTGGGCTTTTAATTTGTTGTGATGTCCTACATAGCTTTCTAGATTAGACTGACTGTAAGAATCCCGCAAAAGTCGAAAGTAAACTTACGCGTGTAGGAAGCAGGAGGAAGGATGCATATCATTATTCTGTGAGCACAACGGTAAGAACAAATCGACGTCTTGTTTACCAAGCATTGCTAGTTTTATAGATCCGACCTGCTTATTCGTGCAAGGCTCGTGCTTACAACGTCCGTCCTCACAGTGTCTCTCCTTCCAGTCCTCATCCAGCTGTTTGGAAATGGCTCTGAAGAGTGCTTCTGCAAGCCTTCCGAACTCTTGGGCTCTCTGTGCTGCCTCAATGCTATCTTCGACTGGGCTGGGAGATGTTTTGGAGAATATTTTCGGAAACGCTTTTTCCATTGTTTGGATCAGGCACTGTAATTTCATATATAGCCCGACGAGTTTTCCGTAGCTTGACTTGGTAATAGTGACAGTGACACAGTCGTTTATCGAATGCTCAAGAGCTTGTAGCGCTTCAAGGCGATAGAATTTCTTTTTAAAATTATTAACGGTGAGTTGAGACTAAATCTAAAGCACGTATAGGTACGTACATGTTTCCTTCGAGGATCCTTGTCAATCACAATGTTGTTTATAACAAAAAGCTCTAACCTCTCAAGCGCTTCACGAAGTACTCGATGGACTTCCTCTCGTAGATCCACATGCAAATTCGGGAGATCTGGCAAGCACTTTTGTAGATCAAGTTGGTTTGCAATCCATTCTAGCGCGCTGCGTATCAAGGGATGCAGGGTAGATGGGTCTCTATTGAGGTTGGTATTCTGTGTATTCTGGTCGTAACGAGGGAGGCTATTGAGGAACAGCGGAGCTACCGACGTAACCAAGTTCCAGTAACCTGGAATCTCAAGCTCAATCAATGGACAATCACCCAGAGTTTCCATATTTAGGTACGTATGCCAACGCCCGAAATGACTTAATTTGGGTGTTACCGCCACCCGATCGGTTTCTGAAAAAGAGAAAAGTCGGTAAAGGCTGGGACAGAGCCTCCTTTCGGCGGGGTATACTGGCGCTTATTGGTGTCTCCGGGTTGGTAAGCTGAAGAAGCCACTCACGTTCAAGGGTTGGAGTCGACTCGCGCACTGAACGGTTCTCATACACCTTACCCCACCATAAGGTAGGTAGGTTTGATATGCTCCTACTGATTTAACAAACCGACCACGTCGCAGGACTTTTCCTACCTACCTAGACAGTGGAAACAGTTAACGTTCAGGTGCTTTGTGATTTGGTAGGCACCTGTTAAAACACCTATATACCTTATGTACCTCTGACTGACCGGAGGTAGGTACCTGGGCAGCCTTCCCAAAATGCCCCATAGGTGTTAATAACGCATCTGTTTTGAAGCGAAACACCAGCCCGGCACCTTTTCTATGGATACCTAGGTAATTAACTACCTAGGGAAATGAGATTCATCCCGTTTACTTTGATTAAACGCTGCCTAATCTTCGAACGAGGTCTAACCTAGGCATATCCTACCAAATGAGCAAGACTATCCCTAGGTGTCCTTGATTATTATACTATATAATAAGTGCCTACCTAGGTATGTACCTCATCTTCTAATTTACTTCCCGCGTACCCGAAAATCTCGTATACCAGACATATAAGAATCCCCTACTTCAAAAGTTCTAGCTGGACGTGGATCGCTAAAATGATGAGCTTTATTGACATATCAAAGTATCTAAGATGGCTGCAATGGGCGATTCTGGCACGAACCAGATCAAAGAGCTTACTGAGGAGTGCGATATCAAATTCAAAAACCTATCAACTACCAACCAAACACAGTGCCGCAATGTTATCAACACGCAGCATAAAAGCTTTATAGTATGGATAGAGACTATTGGAGCTTTGGCCTCACCAAAAGCCTCACTAGATTATCGGCTAAAGGATCATGGGCATATTAAATTGGCCATCATGGAGTTACTACTCTTAGTCAAGAATTGCCTCGAAAATGGTAGGTGGTAATTTTCTTGTCTCTCATCTCTCTTTTCTTTATCTCATTGTCACTGTATACGATCCAAGTCTCTAAGGGGTAGGCTTTAATGTTCCACAGGTTGAAGGCTAGAAGTAGACTCGATTCTGGCATCATAAGTCATTCACTATATATATAGTAAAAGGAATGAAAAGAAAATCTGGTGGGGATGAAATGGTCCTGAATATTTGAAATACAAGCTCTAGATTTCCTATAACCACATTCTAGGCATTGATCAAGAAAATATACTAATTTACTCTGTTTTCAATAGAGCCTTGCAATGCCGTGTGCAGTCCTTCGAAGAACGAGGCTGGCGATAGTGATCCCCAAACCCTCAATGATCAGCATTCAGTTCTCAAGGAAGCCCTTAAGTGCCTTCATCAGCTGGCTTCGTCCATTCGTCGGGCGTCGGCTCCGAATTCCAAGTTTGACCTCTCAGCACGATTCAACAGAGTATTTGATCCCAGCTTCGAGCAGAACGCAAAAGTCTTCGTGAAATACAAATTCAATTCGGCGGCAGAGTCTTTATGTGAGCAACTTAGCACAACGATGGCACATCGTCGAAATTTGCTAGTATATAAAAACATCCATGGACAAAAGATGGGCCAACGTTATAACCCCGGCCAACTTTCGGGTATCAATCAACCTACTTCAACCTACAATGTGTCTGGCCAGATTGAGGAGTCCACCCCGAACATTCCGCCATCAAAGCAAGACCAACTTCTCGTTGCCACCCCCCACAGGCAGATCCGAGAACGCCCTCCTCTTTCAGATACCACGGCATCCAAGCTTAGTGTGAACAAAACACTCATGAATTGGCGAGCCCAATCATCTGTTATCAGCACGAGGACAGGAATGTTTATGCACAACGACGAATGTCGCTATCCTCCAATGCCATCTTTCCACGCAGACGATGATTTCTACCTTTGCCCTTATTGTTTCGAGTCGCATCGGACAAAGGATTTAACAGAACTTTATTGGAAGTCCGTTACGAGATTCTTTAAACATGTTATGGGTCACGTACTTAGCTGATATACTTTCTAGGACACACTACGATGAGAACATCCAACCATTCATTTGTCTTTCGGAAAATTGTGATGACCCTCCGCGGTTTTTCTCAAGTCTTCGCAGCTGGGAGGAGCACATGGTTAGACAGCATTCTGAAGACTGGACCCAGACTATTCATTCCACTGCCTGGCATTGTGATATCGATGGATGCCGATCTAAGCAGAGTATATTTTACTCGCGAACAAAGTTTAAAGAACATATACTATCAGGACACGCAGACAAGTATTCAAAGGCACAGGCCTCTGCTCTCGCGGTACGAAAGAGAACGAAAGCTTTTAGGAATGTCAATGTATGTCCTTTGTGCGAAAAGGAAATCCACCCAAACCCCGCCAGTGCGCCATCTTTGACGGATCATATTGGCGGCCACCTGCATTACCTAGCAAGCATATGCGTTCCTCAGGTAGATGAACCTACCGCTGAACCTCCCTCTTGCGAGGGCTCAGGTGAAAGAAGTGACCTCAATAATCATTTCAATGGATCCACCAGTCAATACTATGGACGTCGAAATTCGATTGTTTTAGACTTCGAGGGTATATCCACGGATTCTATTTATGAGACTGGGGGTCAAAGGCATGGGCAAGATATCATACAAAGCAATCTTGCTTGTATACCAGTTCACCAGGGGCTACCCGACATAGATCTATGGCGACTTAACGTGTATAGGCTGGTCCATGGAGATAATACTGATAAGAGCGACGAAGTTGTAGCTGGCGACGGTTTGGCTGACAATGATATGGCTGCCGACGATATGGCTGACGATAACATGACCGACGATGACATGGCTGACGACGGCGATGAAATTTTCCTCGATAACGAGATTTCCTTACCGAACCCACCTACCTCTCAAGAAGAACTAATCAGAACACGGATAGGACGAGGCTCGCGGAAGCCTTTCTCTTTAGCTGACGCTAAGAGGGTTCGAATTATTTTTGACCGAGGAGAGGAAGATCTTCGTCGTAGTGGCCATACTTACCAACATTACCTTCAATCTATGTCGTTTGCACCAATTCCTGGTAAACTCACTCGACTTCTTACAATAATCGGGAAAGAGCTTGATACATCAAAAGTCACCAGCGCTATAGATTCGAACAAAGAGTACATCCCTAGACACAAGCTCATTGAAATTCTCACGCCTGATAGAGTTCGAACTATCGTAAGCCAACCATACTTCGAGGACTACATAGATAAGGACCGAATGACGGCAGATATTTGCTTCGGACCAACTCCTCGCTTGAAACTCTTAGCCATTCTCATCGGGATTAACAAGACACATCATCTTCCAAGGCTCATGAAAGATGGAATGCACGATCAATGTCTCCCAATGGAGCCAGAACCTTCTATCCATAAGAATTTATACTGTCATCATCACAAGACATACCATTCTACTGTCAATAGCTATGCTCGACCTAACGATAGAACTGAATTCGCCCGATGGTCCTACAGCCTGAGTGCCCTGTACATCAAGCGTAACGAAGAGAAACATTCGCATTATATCCTACACCACGGCGATATCTTCCCTATGGAGGGCGGATCTAAGGTGCAGAGGGATGATGCACTAGGAACAGGCTACAGAGGCGCAATTAGTACAACATCGCAATATGGCGGGTACAGCGAGGTATACAAGGTCAAGATAAACGAGAGTCACTACGACTTCGGAAACGTCGGGGTATGTGCTCAATATGTATAACATACATTCAATGCGAGTAACTAATCTCACGGCTCACTTAGATGCGCCACCAGAATAAATTCTTTGCTTTGAAGAGACTCAAGTCTCCGGATCGGACAAATTTCGACCTCGAGCTTTCCTCGTTACTATTCTCTATGGACAACGCGGTTGACAAGGAGGCGAATAACCACTTAATCCAGCTCTTGGCAACGTTCGAGGTACCGGATCCTGCGGTGAGAGGGTGGACATTTTATCTCCTCTTTGACTGGGCTGAAGGGACACTCAAGGACTTCTGGAGGGAGAATACACATCTAGTCGGGGAGAAGAGCCACTCTTTATGGATATCTCAGCAATTCTACGAGATCTGCAAAGCACTTCAATGCGTACACAACGAGCGTGAGGAGACCTTGAAGTCTACCGATACCAGTACGCCTGCAAGAGGTCCACCTAGCCGACACTTCGATGCAAGCGACCTATACGGACGGCATGGCGATATAAAGCCAGATAATTTTCTCTGGTTCCATCCGAGAGAGCCTTCGTTGGATCTCTTGGCCTTGGCTGACTTTGGACTGGGAAGACTCAATACTCGTCATTCTCGATCAAATGAGGACCCCAGAAAGCTCGCATTTACAGCAACCTACATAGCCCCTGAATTCGATTTACCTGACGGTATGATCTCACGTGCGTCTGATATTTTCAGTCTTGGATGTGTATTCCTTGAATATGTCACGTGGTACTTGAAAGGCTTCGATAGCGTCGAGTATGACTTTCCAAATCAAAGGATTGACAAGGATATATATGGCTTCGATTCAGATAAGTTCTTCGTCATCCGTCCTAACGGACCTGGTGGTCAACAACAACCATTTCTAAAACCGAAAGTGAAGGAATGGATCACCGAGCTCCAGCATCACGAGAACAGCACCGGGTACACATTCCAGCTCCTTGAAATCATAAGGGACGAAATGCTTGAGCCCAATCGCAATAAGAGAATACACATCACACCTCTTATCAAGGAGATGTACAGACTCCGGAAAACATGCGAGGTCAACCCGAACTTCTATTTGAAAACGATCAAAAAGTGATAGTTAGCCACCGCGAAAGCCACATAATGGCGTCGCGAATCTGACATATATTCTCGTTAATATAAGAGGGCCCTGCAGAAGGCGGCATGTATCGGGTTCAGCATGGCACAGATCGGCGTTAGGAGTTTGACCCCATTGATACCCCTTTCCTTGGCGTCCAATATACCTACCTATGCGTTCGATGTAAGTATATGTGACGCCTTTCGTTGACGTTGACCATGCTGAATTTTAAAGTAGTGTAAATCTGGCTCATCCTGCAGTTCCCCATGTCCCATCGAGTGGCCTTAACTATTGGAGTGGAAACGGACTGTTGCATCCGATTTGGCTATTTGAGTCTAGATAACAGGAGGTTTCTGCATCGTCCATATAAAGGGTATTGGTGAAGTTCACCTCGTAGAGAGGCTTCGGGAGTAGAAGAATGTGTTGGTTGGCTCTTATCCGTACAGCGGAAGAATCAAATCAGTACCGGCTCTCAATGGTTTAGGGAGGAGGGAATATTTTCCTATCGCCGCCGTATACCTTCCTTAGGCGGCCGTATTATTAAGAGAGTGATTAAGTTTTAAGGTATCATTATATTCCTGCCCAGCAATGCTTGATGTCACGCTATGTGTCTTAATAGTGAGTCTCTGCCGGAACGATCACTGTCGATAATTCGCATAGGATTTACCGATAGCCACTCCCTGGAATATCTCAATTAAATATATTAATGTTTGATGTGTATTCAGGCGACGCATCATAGAAATATATTTTACGTAGATATCGAATGAGTAAGAGGTGAGTTGCCGGGGCATTTTGGAGTGGAATGTGGATAATCAAGGTAAATCCTATTAATACTATAAACTACGCAGTCATTCTGGATCAGCATGGCTAACCGATAATCAAACGAATCCAATCAAGGATCTTAAATGCATTAGTCTAAAATCAAAGTAATTTTCTTAGAAACCAAGGCCTTTGCTTTTTGAGAGAAGGAGGTATTACCTTCTTTAGGACAGTTCTACCCTGGGGGGTTCTTCTCTCGAAACGAGAGTTATCAGTATCTTGTAGCAGTCGCACTAGAATCTCGTCTATCTATCTACCTATTGATTTGACTGAAAAAATCGAGTTTAGTAGTGTGCCGCTATGCAAGTCAGTCGCATGGCCAACATTCACGTAATACCACCGGGTGAACTTGGATCTGACGACGGTAGGTATCCTGAATATTTTATTGAATTTAACCAATTCTAGATAGTACCCCAGATAGTAATGTTACTCAATACATTAAAATGTATTAATAAGGATTGACCAACTCTTCCCAAGATGAAGAAGGGTTCTAATGTAAGATGAAGATTGCAAACGCCCCTAGCATTATGATATATATCCTTCGAAGTTCATTATCGACGTCTTCGTCTCATTCTGTGCGGATGAAACCCCGTTTCCCTATCGAGATTGTCCCTTATCCGTCCTAGTCATTGAGTGTCATGATATTCGTATCGATTCGTTTCCAAAAGAGAGCAGCTTAAGTATCACTGAAACAGAAGAATAAAACGTTAGTACGGCTCGCATCGAAGAAAGGGAAAGGTGGGAGTGACATACAGAAGAGCCAAAGTGAGGTCACCGTGAATACGGGCCTTGAGAGTGACTTCGACCTCAAGGTTGAGGTCTAGACGCAGGCGGAGCGTGTCAGATTTGTCATTCCCGCCTCCTTGCTGCTGCTGTTGCATCATCTGCTGTTGTTGCTGTTGCTGCATCATTTGTTGTTGCTGCCTCTGCTGAAGCATCTGCTGATCATCCTGTGCCTGCATTGGTTGAACGGACCCAGGGCGACGACGGTTGCGGCGGCGAGTGCGTGGTGGTCGCGAAGTCTCGGACATGTGGTCCTCGGAGACTTCCGAGTGATCAGTCTCCTGGGTTGCAGTCTGCTGCCTCTGGGGCTGCTGCTGCTGTTGCTGCTCATCACCGCTGGAAGACATGGTGTTTTACTGCAGTCACAGACGATAAGAGGGAAAATTGATGAATGAAAGATACTAAAGTATTAGACTTTCTGATATAATTACAGTTTTGTAGTAGAGAAGATGGATGATGCTTTATCGGAAAACCTACGGCTGACTCGGAGGCGTCCTGACGTACCTATTTGTAGTGAGGCGCATGGCTGAAAACCTGAAAAGATCCCAGATTTCCAACTTTACGTTACTTACGTTAATCGACGATGGCGGCTGAGATCCAAACGTCACCGATCGATGTACCATTCACAGGTAAAGTAGTTGAATTAGTGTGGCTCAAGCAGCTCGTATACTTCCTGGGCTGGACCAAATCTTGATTTCGAGACTCTTACATCATGAGGCAGTATGTGGGTGTCGGCACTCCCTTGCTGGGAACATCCCCGGCCGCCGAATCAGAGGCCGTTACGGAAGCCCTATGCAGTAAATTGACGTCGGAGTTTCCACCTTTTATGCCCCATGTCCTCGCTCGCTCTCACTGCCCCACCATCTTATTTTTCAAGGGGAGACATGGGGGACTAGTGCTTGTCATGCGCTACCATTTCATGTTCGAAGAGATATAAAATCGATTATCGGAATTAAGTAATATTGGGGATGCTGGTCAGAATTACCCAGGAGGGAGAGGGAGAGAAAAGAACATCGAATTCAAAGGACGATATGACTGGTTGAATCACCTTCCCCTTTAGGCCACGGAGGGAAAGTTAAAAATTTAGTGCTGGTACACCAAGGACATCTCCACTCAACGGCGAAACCGCCATCAGTCCTCGACATAGAAACTCAGGTCTAGAATGAAGTCCTAGTATAAGGTAGAAGTTTATTTGACGTAAAGCCCCTATATATGTATCCTATAGGACGCCAAAGATGCAAGTGGAGTTGCCCGGTATCATCATTGGTGACACTACGCAAATACCCATCCGAGACAACAATGGGAGATCGATATTATGCTATGCTTGTGGTCGGCGGGTTTGGGTCAAAGTTGACGCACGTCCACGCCCATTGTGCCGGCTGGGAGCACCAATGACAACTGCCCGAGCAGTCATCGTCTGTAAAACATTGCTTGCCGCACGAGTCGTCCTGGCGGTCGAAGAGAGCCGGTGTCTAAGATAAAGGTAAATTATTTTCTATTAATCTTCCATGTCCGAAGATACATATACCCCCCTAATAAGAGGATAATACTTACAGCAGAAACTACGGCGAGGAAAGTCGCCAAGGACACGAGCGAGAACTTCATCGTACCAGGTTCAAGGAGCCTTGTTTATAGATTATGAATTCACGATTTCTCTACTGGTATAACCTACCTCTTTTATAGTTATTCGTCGGATCGCAAGCTTCAAGCATTCTTATCATTTGACTCCTTGACAAGTCCCCTTTTACCATAAAGAGGTCTGGGCTGAATACGTGGAGCCCGAATACCTGGTAACGTTGCACAACCCAATTAGGGAGTTGGATTTCGTTAAGTGGAGTTACCTGTTACAATATACGTCCAGTATGGTAACATCTGTTGCGATAGATTCCTATTTTTACAGTTTGCCTTCTTACAAAGAAGGATTCATTTCGTTTCTCTAGGAATTAGCCATTTCACGTTCAATGATTCGGCGGTCTGTTAAGGAGGCGATGGGGAAATGCACCAAGTTCAGCTCTGGTGTAGAAGGATCCGCCTGTAGCACTCATGTTCGGTGAAGCATATCATCGCAGTTCATAATAGGTAGGTAGGTTTATTTCACTGGTAAACATTAGTCGAACCTTTGGATATAATTTATTTTACCAACTTGCTTGAAAGAATGGAGTCTTATCGGATAACTCTTCGAACCACGGGTATCCCTCGTATTGACTTGAAACTGATGAATGGATATCATAGGTTGTTCTAGGTAGACTATGGGAGGAATATAGCCATTTCTAGAGGTAGAGTATCACGACTATTTATCCCTTGGACAACCGGATACATGATATTTGTCACGTGGCGCACCAGGTATATGAGAATAGAACGCGTTGTTCCGCGAGGAGCTGGAAACTATCTGGCTACCTAACGGCTAGGATATATATAGATACTCTTTGTCCATGGTGAAACATGACAGTATTACCCGTTCATTCCCTTACTTTAAGTCTTGATCGTTTGTATTATGCACAATGTCTATAACGCTTCCCAGTTTGGTTCAATCAATAACTACGCCTCGTTGCTACCAAACCGGAATGATCAATAGTCTGACTGTCCTTATCACAGAGATAAGATTCGGCATGGCGAAGAGAATTTCAATCCTAGCAGGACGTTGTATCCCTTTAAACCATCCTAAGGAACATATCGGTTTATGAGATCGATTATAAGTATTGATTTATTTCGAATTATTCAGCCCTGAACTAGGTGTATTCTATAAAATCTATAGGTGGGTAGAGTTGTGCTTCGTTGATAGAGACAACGCCTAAGTATGAACCTTGATCTATCTACGCTGCCCATAGCTGGAGGGCTTTAACCAGCAGAGGGTTCTAATTATAGTCAACAAGTAAGGTATCTAACGTTTATCCTGGTAGATAGATACATAAGATATTTCGATATCGATCCAACCATTTTCCCAAACTCCATTATCCTCTATTAACCTTGTATGACTCCAGAAACACATTACTACAATACAGTTAGTCCTTCAGATGTCTATCATATACCCCAATTCCTGATCTATCTGGCGTGACCGTTGCCGACAATCTCGATATCGTCGTCTGACGAGATTCCAAACAGTTCCCTTTCTACCCACGTTGAGATATTCGAAGCAGCTTCAATGGGGCTATCGAGATGCAACTGGAAGAAGCCTTGCAATTTTGAAGGGGTGAATGTGTCTTCTGGAATCTGCATCGCGAACTCTGAAGCAAGTCTTCGTAGTTCCTCATGATCTAGCTTTCTTTCGTGGTTTCCAGGACGTTTATCACTGTCTTCCTCGGAGGAAGACAATGGTGAGGAGTCGATATCTAATGTGAACATGCGGAGGAACATTTGCTCGGCAGATTTCCGACTGATGTTTCCAAGCAAGATTTTCATATCAACGCGTCCAGGCCGTATCAAAGCACTATCAAGTCGTTCGGGCTTATTCGTCGTCATGATGACAATACGACCTTCGGGAGACCCCACGCCATCTAGAACATTAAGCAAACCGGAAAGCGTGCAGTTCGATGGGATTTCGTTTTGCTGGTCTTGATTCGCTGAGCTGCGCTTCGTCCAGATAGCATCAATGTCCTCTAAAAGCACAATACACTGAGGTGGCACCTCATGAAACATCTGCTCCAAGTCCTGGTCGTTTGCTACACTTTGAACCTTAACTTCGTACAGATCGAGTCCGAACTCTCCTGCCAGGGCAGTTGATAACGAAGACTTCCCGGTACCCGGTGGACCGTAGAATAAATAGCCTCGACGATAGGGCATACTTCGGGACGCATACAATCTTTTGGTCTTGGGGTTGAGATATGTCCTGATATCGGCGAGGAGTTCCTGCTTGAGTTTGTCGTCGAAGTGGACCGTATCTAGACGACGGATCGGTTTGCGGGCCTTCGGCTGCCAGGACATTCTAAAACGCGAGTATATAATAACATAATATTGGGCCTGCTTATCTGCATATTCTTGACAAGTCTGGAATAGCCTCCTAATGGGCTCCGTTGACCGTCCGAGACACCCGACAGTGATGTCTTCTCCGATGCCATCATGAACAGAATTGGTCATCGATGGTCTGAAGGCGTCGGACTGTCGCCAAACTACGAACAAATGACCCTCATGCCAGAACCAAGCAGTCTTGAAGTGGGGCAGATATTGTATATTCCCGCGGGTCTTTTTTAATAATGCGGCTCGGTCCGTTGCAGCGCCAGCTTGAAGCTGGGTGAGGGCCGTGAAAGACTGGATGCTCCGAAACTGGACGACATTGGCCAGTATCCAATTCGTCACAGGTTTATTCAGCGGGTCTTGACCAGGTATTACCACGGATGCGATGAAGAATTGTCGTACCCAGCCATACACGTCGCGCCAAGCTCCTTTCAAAAATCTCCAGGCTGCTGGAGCGGCGCCGACACATGCGGCGAGGGATCCTAAGCGTGTGACGTCTAGCCCGGAAACCCAGCGGCCAATGATTTCTCTTAGAAAATCAATACCATGCATTGATGGGTCAAAAAGACTGTGGCTCGCTGTAACCCCAAGATGAAAAGGTCGGGCCATTGTAGGCGCGCCGCCGGAATGGACAATCCTGGACTTTCTAATTCGCACCTAATAATCGCATCGGAGCTGAAGAATAAGTTCTAAAAGGACACATAGGAAATAAGAAAAAGAGCAATTGAGGGTAATAGAAATAATTAACCCCTTAGAAATAGATTACATTGATAAGATCGTAAAGCCGGACCATCCATTGAGAGGTCGACATGGTGAGCAACGGTTTTTTGAGGATCGTCGGCGCCACAAGCACCGCCATATATTATCTAAGCATGGATATTTACATATTTACGCAATTTACCCGACTCGCTATATGAATTGATTCATTACGTCCATATCCCTCCCGTGACATCCCGCCAACTTCGATGCCACGATCGGACGCTCGCCTCATTTTTCTTTTCTTTTTTTAATCCTTTTCCCACTTTCATCATTTTCCACGAAGGACAATGGTCAATGGGTTGAACGATGAGCTGTCATCCAAATCCATCCAACTCGGGCATGTGAGAGACTCCCCAATCTTACTGAGGGGCAGTAGGAACAGCAGGCATAGAAGAGGCTGCAGCGTCGCCAATTCTAGGCCAATCCCACCAATATGCAACGAATCACTGCAGGACTCTACGTCTTACTTGTTGTTCTCCATCCCTGGACCGGCAGCTTTCGCCGTCTTTCCTAAGCCATGGTGGCTTCGGGCAAGAAAATTGGATAGACCTTTTGTGTTAACCGTACCACGACATTTCCAGCATCCGTTCTCGGTCTCTCCTTTCTCTCTATGGGCATGTTTGGGTCTCTTTCAAGCCGTAGAATATGCGCTGTGAAATCATTCCTGCAGTCCTGCAGTAGGCAATGGATAGTCGCACATTTTATCCGGGGAATACTCGTTTTATTGCTGCATGCGCATTCCTCTTATTCGGCACCCGGCTCCTCTTACTTGAGCCAGTCTGGTAAATTTCTCTACGCCAGGGCTGGGGCTCCTTTTACACTGCTCAGGGTTCTGCATGCCGTCAGATCCTACCTTTATGGGAATCCCTTCTAGGCGCCGAAGCAGCTTCTACAGACGGGAGCCTACAGCATGCCAGCTCAAGGAATCTATAGACGAATTAGATTATCTTGTAGCCTGCGTCTTGCGCGCATTAGTCCTATCACAAAATCCCCGTTCGTAGTGTAGGTATTACTTCCCCAAGTCCATCATCGTTGGCTGTTGTCATACAACAAGGGACGAATGAGATTCCTATCAGTCCTCATCAGCGACCCCGCCATCGTCGTCACTTACTCGGCCGTACATCTAATGTAGCTCTCTCGAATGAGTGGCTGTCGGCCCACGCAAGACACATTCCAGCAGTGATCGCTAGTTACACATTGCGACCTTACTCGGAATTGGAGTATGTGCAAAGAATAAAACCGCTCTCTTCACCCAACATCTGCTTAGGTAGGTTCCTCTCCGTCGCCGTCTACTTTGCCTCATTTCTACGTTCCTTGCGCCCATGGCGCACCACGCTTGGACAACATCATCCATACTCTCCCGCCCCATCGTTGCCCAAAATATCCGGAATGTATATACCCCAGACGAACCATCCCAACCCCGACTCCTTGGCTCCGGCCACAAGACTCGGAGCGGGTTTGACATTCGCGCACGAAGTCGCCACATATCACAATCCCCCCTTTTCTATCGAGTCAACATCCGTTTTGGTACACCGGTTCTTGTCTCATAACCTTAATGCATTCTCGACCACACTCGGCCATTCGACGAGGCTTGGAAAGCGAGCAGGAGGCAATATAAACACCACCATTGGTGTAGTGGTCGGTGTTCTTCTGGCAGCCTTTGTGATTGGATTCTTCGCGTTTATATACGTTTACGGAAGATCAATCAGCTTCGCGAAAAAGAGGCGCCATCGACGCAAGTCATCCGGTTCGAAAAATTCCAAGAACTCGGAGGCTGCCGCTGGTGGTGGCGATCCTTCAGCCGCTGCATAGCAGCAGGCTGAACTTAGTCTTTGGACATTTATTACAACGCATGCGGCTCGGGAAAACGCACATCGACCGGTACCAGCATCCTACGAATACGACGGAAAGGCAGGATGACGGGCATGGTAGTCTACAGGAAGCCTTGTCGCACATTTACAAAACGGCTTACACAGTGGCCATCAACGGAATCGGTGAGCTCTCGTCATGTATCACAGGTGATTGTGTTTGGATTCAGGTTTGTCATGTTGTACGATACGAGAGCAAGGTTTGTACAAGGCATTGGCGGAGTTTCAGGGTGAATTGGGATAATCGGTCATGGCTGTCTGCGATATTGCTTTGATGAATTTCCTACATGCTCATCGTCATTCTCACCATCATATTTCCATATTGGGGTCCAACTCGAAAATGCTAAGACGCTAGGTGAGTGCAGCCACTTGATGAACAGGTCCCAGAACGCCTCATTCCCCCACGCGTGAGGATCGTCAATCTAGCGTTGGTGCCCAACGAAATGATCACTTGTATGACCACCCTCAATTGTATCAGGCTCCCTGCCACATTTTTTTTTTATCGTATGCCAACTCAACCCCTCCGTCACACAAGATCGCTGCATTCAGCCAATTGCAACCATCCTTAGCCAGCCATCAGGGCTCTTCTAAAATGATGCTGCCACGACCCGTTCTGTCGTACAACAGATATTCACCTTCTGTGCATCAGGTACGAGTGGATCATTCTTGACACGATTTCACGAGTAGGTTGCCAACGCTCATATTTTATGTCAACTTCAAATAAGCGAGGCCTATCCATCGCAGATCTGATATGCGCCATCCTATAATGCGACTCTTCGATGTTAATGTTCTGGGGCATGGATAGTCCGATAGTGGGATTCTACTCGCGGCGACTTATCCGCGTCAATATTCCCCCGTGGTGTCGAATGGCAGTGAGCAAACTGGCTACCATTTACCCGAGACACGATCATGATATGTTCGGGCATTTGCTCATTACGGACTAATAGATGGGACACTTGGCTCGAGAGCATAATCTCCTTTCCAACTGAGGCAGCGCTAGTAGAAGTATACAATGCTAAGATTATCAAGATTCGTGGTCTATCATCAACCAAATCGAGTCATAATATGATGTGTCCCGTCTCAAGCTGGCTAAGGTATCCCGATTAGGATTATCGTGGATAGAAGTATCAAAACGAACTGAAAAGAGAAACGTGGTCAATTCCTCTTTCAGACATGACAAGAGCATTACGAAGGCATGCTGTGGCACCTAACCTACCTAGGTGTGCTTTCGTGGCTCTCTAGGATTCGCATGATGTTACCCATGTTACCCCTGAATGCTAAGGGATTCTCTATACATGTATGTCGTGGTTGAGTCAAACTCAATTGAGCCATATAGACTTCGGCTATGCCGGAACTGAGAAGACAACAGCTAATATCCTTAGGCAGCCTAAGAGTTTCTGCTGACATCCAGACACTGCAGATCCCCTGAAATAGAACCCATCCGTAATAGCCATCCGTCAATGGAACCTTATCACGAAGGTGTCTGGATTCAATTCTCGTACAAAAGCAAGAAGCCCACGATGAAGACCCGCACCACGAGTTGATTGTACGGATTCATCGGGACTCATGTGTAAGCCTTGCTTTACCTTGACGTTAACACTCTTATGCAAGGAGTAATTAGTAAATACTCTAACTTATAGAGATAGATATCAAATCTATCTCATACTTACCTACCTAGGTAGATCGTGGGTATCACTCAGGAGCGTCCATATATTCGTCATAAAAGCTTATCACGACTGGTCTACTACTATCGAAAATACGAGGGTTCATAGCTCTTCGAGGCGCCTCAAATATAGGTACCCAACTGGGATTCACTTGCTGTAAGGGTGACTCGTGCCGCAGACTTGCTATGTGATTGAGAGACAGCTATTTCCCGAACTCATGAGCTACGTGGACATGAACAGAAGGACAGTTTCATCTAAGACGTAGGCAACGAGGTTTCTTACTCACTTGACTGTTTGCAGCATGACGTCGTGTTCTTGTTGCCTTTTAGGTACATAGTCAAGGTACTAGATATATTCATGAGCAAATACGACTCTTGGAGCTTTCCCTATTCAAAATACGGTCGCCTCTTCTGTAGCTCCGTATACACTAGGTCTTCTCTAGATAGATCTCTAGCTTGAGATTATGAATTTCAGATTAGGATTTAGAGAAGTTGAGCTCTTTCTTTCAAGGAGACTTTGCCTACCTACTATTGACTATATGGAGGAACGAGGAGGTTTCATTAAAGCATTAATATCTCCTTTCTCTCTAGAGATGGTTGATATAATAGCTTAGAACAAGTGCATGCTTTGTTATTATACGTCAAGCCTCTTGATAATATCCCATGAAGTTATACGCTCCAGCCCTCAACTCATATCTGAATAAACAGATTGAATATGACCCTCATAAGTCATATTCCAAGTAATTATATATGAGTGGTTTTCATGTTAATATTCATCAATTGCCTGATAAAAGAGCCCATCCCCAAATAATTCTATCAACTTCACATGAGCCAAACAGATTAATTATTGATTGCACTTCCATAGGACCTCCTTGCGATAATTCCGTACTTTCAAAATGGAGCATAAGGGTGTTTAATATATGGCAGTATACTGTTCTTCTAATGTCCGGATACAACTCTTAGGCCACAACTTGATATTATACTTACCGTAACCAACCTAACCTCTAATAACACCTTCCAGTAGCGTAATCAACCTATGATTAATCCAGATACTAGTTCGTTTATACCTACTCGTCTTCTCATATTCGAAACAAGAAACTGAGATATGAAAACCGTATATTTGTATGACAAGAATATGAAACGATGAAGGATTCGATGATACGATGAAAGGCCCTACACCGTGACACAGACTTAGCTACGCCTTATAAAGGAACTGTAAATCTGACCACCGATGTCAGTGGCCCTACATAGCCTCGATATCAGAAAATAGTGTCTTGGCAACATGAGCTGAGTTTTGTTGGTAAGAATACCAAGGAGATCTTCGGCGGCACAGCCTAGAAAACGTCGATCAGGACAAGGTCCAGTGGCCGTGCTTAGAAATTTTAGAGCCAACAGCATATTTAAAAGTTCCCAACAGCGTAATGGAAGTAAAAGGCTGGCTTAATAATCTTCTTTTCAAAGGAATACACTTTGCGCAGCATCACAGGCGGTGTATAATTACACGACATACTTACCCTACCCATGTAGTCAGAGTGGCACAGCGACAGCAGTATAACTCCAATAGCAAATCCGTAGGCAGCTGAATTAATATACCGTAATATTAAATAATACGCTTGGTAGATTCCTTGACATCATTATTACCAGCTAATCGGATGACCTGCCAACTGACGACGGTAAGTTATATGTGAAACGTCAATCCTCATGACCCTTCTCTTATTTTATATCTGCGAAGCCCGAACTGACGACTTTCTCTCTCTTCAGTTTACAAATTTCATATCTTAATAATACCCAAAGATGAAAATCTGGACTTCCGCAGTCTCGATTATCATACTCCTGCCCCTGGCGGTGGCCGAGTGCGACAACTTCGCCTTCACGGGGCAAGGCCTCGCTAATGAAGGCTTCACCACAACATACGATGGAACCCTCCGGACTTCTGCATGGAAGAATTGCACTCCAGAGATTACCATTCAGGATGGTGCCAGGAGAAACACATGTGAAATCCACAATCCCTCAAACGGTATGCGCAGATCACTACGATACACTTCTATACCCTCTCTGCTCTTCGTCATTCATATCTTACCAAATGAATCGATACCTATCCAATGAAATGACCTTTTAACTAACAAGACCTTAGTTGGCTTGGTGGTGCACCCCACAATCAACCTCACTAACCTTGACATTGAGACACAAAGGGACATCTTCTCGCTCGTAGAGCGCAACGCTAGCGCCTCCGCCGTCGCTAGCGTAAACTTCAACACTACGATCGTCATGAACTTCACCTCAGACGGCACATGGTACGCGTCCGTAGGGCAAGCCGGGTTTTCAGCTTTCACACCCTACATACGCTGTTGGGAGGGCGTCCTCTCCGACTGCGACGACGACGACAACCTCGAGGGGAGGGCAACCCAGGTCTGTGGTCTTACTTGGCTCCACGCGGATGAAAGATCAAAGCCCGTAGGCGAGCAGAAGTATAACGGGATTGAGAATTTTGTTCAGACGGATCTCAGTGGTGGACCTGCTGATCCGCCGCCCTCGTACGAGTCGGTTGCTAACCAGGCTACTGACGACGCAAGGGAGGGTCATAACGCTGCTGCAATGAGTAGGGTCGATAGCGCGGTTTTGCTACTTGCATTACTATGCTCAGTGTACGGATTTATCTTATAGGAGTTGACGATTTTAAAGTATCTGCGTTACATGGCAACAAGGATAGCGATGATACACTGCTGTATTCCCTACACGAAGCATTTAAAATAGAAGGCGCCGGGAAAAGGTGTACATTATATCAAATCCTACACACGATTTAATTGGGATCAATTCATGAAGATATTAATACTAGGGTACCGGGTTTGGACCTTTGACTTGAAATAACACGAACGCTAGAGCATGAGCACAGAATACCCCTGAATCCACGTACCAGAGACCACCAAGACTTGTGTTGTGCGACATAAAGAGTCAGAGTAACTTCGTTTGAGTTTGAAAATTAAAGCTGATGACGGTAGTTACGGTGTATATCACGGCCAGGGTTAGCGGCCAGCTCCGAGGACACAGCTTAATGAACCGAAGCACCCGAGTACGCCACCATGATGTTGTACAACATATAGAGCCATATGATCGGCGGCGTGAGCCTACCTAGGAAATATCCACTCGGCCATTGCGCGATGCACCCTCCTGGACGAGGGGGGCACTTGTAAAGGCTCCCAAGTTAGGTCATCTGCACAACTGCGGGCTTGGTCGTGGCCCCAACGAGATGAGTGTATGCCCCCCCGGATCTGTCAAACGTGTAACGTGATGGTTCCAGCTCATAATGCGAGGGGCATTCCGACCCCAATATTAGACGCATCTAAATAGCATCACTGGTTTATGTAATAGAGAAACCTTACTTAAAACAGGAAACAAGATCTCTCGTTATAAGGTAATAAGTTTACAGTACCTATATGAACTCGAGGTTTCAATATGAGCTAGAGGTAGCTGCTGCTGAATATGAGCCACGATAGTCACGGGATTAAACGATCCAGGGGAATCCCTAAACATCGGCCTATCAAGATGGCAGAAATGTAATGGGGCTATTTCTCGTAGCAGTCATCGATAGCTCAGTGTCCGGGGGCATCAGTAAAGGCCCAAAACATGTAAATAGCACGCTATTATCCTTCATAACGTAGCACCGCCTATCACGATTAATGCTACAATGATCATATGATAAACGAGCGACATCCATATTCCTCCAATGAGAAGTCGTATCCAGGCCGTATAGCTTTCAAATAACAAAGGCAATGCGTATGCTGTAGTCTCAACCGATTCTTGTTAAAGAGAGGCTGTCAGGCCCGCAATAGCCTTCAACGCATGATTTCGCACCCGCCTTGTGATCTCAGCCGCCGGGAGCTCCTCTTTAATTAGACCAACGCCGGTCCCACTAGCAGTGGTTAGTTAAAACCAATAGACATAAGCAACCATTAATATGGACGACTACTCACGACCAAGTGACCATTCTAGACAGGTCGCCACTATCCTTAGCAGCCTTGAACCTCTTCGTGTTCTCCTCCAACGGTACGCCAGCTCGATGATCCTCGTATGTGGGAGTGATAACGGCTCGACCATCGTAGACATCGGGCCAGCTCATGTTACCTTGGATATGGTCGTGGAGTTGCGACCTTAGCAGCGAAGAAAATCAGTGTCATTGCGCTCAACTTAAAAAAGTAGTGCAAAGATATTTGATCATAATGGTAAAGAAGGAACGGGCTTATTCTACGCTAACTTACTTCACTGTCTTTGAGGCCCCATCTGAAGTAGATAGGATGGCCTTTCTCTTGAAGTCCTGCGCGTCGGACTCGGTGGCGACCATGTACTGGACGAATATTCAACGTTAGCATGGTTACCGTCGAGTACTTAGGTACGTAGACTTAATAGATGGAAACCAATAAACTCACCCTCGTACCAAGCACAGCAGCCTCCGCCCCCAATACCAGCGCCGCAGCGACACCTCTCCCGTCGGCGATCCCACCAGCGGCCCAGACCGCGACTTTCTTATCGGGAAACTCATCCCTCAGCATATCCGAGATCTCGGGCACTAAGCTCACGAAACTTGCTCCGCTGGCCCACTGATGGCCACCGGCATCGATGCCTTGCGCGACGATTATATCGGCGCCATAGCTAACGGCGTCCCGGGCTGCTGCGACGGATCCGACTTGAACCACAACCTTGGGATTCCATGACTCTTGCGTCGATGATTGGGACTTTATCGCCTTGATCATGGCCGGGATAGTATCCGGGGCCGCGGGCGAGGGCGCAAAGAGCCATACTGCTGCCGGTCGGTGGCGCCGTAGGATAGGCACGGTGGTCTCGCCAAAGTATCGTGTGGACGCCGCATACGTGACGAAGCCCACGCCAATGGGCAGTGTGTTACTACTTGCATTAGCGGCAACCTCTGAGCTAAGGAGCTCGCGTGCCTGTATGAGTTGGTCGTCGAGTTTCTTCAGCACTGGGCACTCCGGGCTGAAGTCTCGACCTCCTTGGATGAATCCTAGGGGGTACGTTAGCGACCTAAGGAAGCACAAATCTGGAATAGTCGCCGTTCCGATTCCATTTCTAGAAGGGAAAATTATAAAGGCGACTAACCTAAACCCCCAGCCTTAGTCACTTCTGTCGCGAGCTTCGGGTTCGTGACGAAGTCCATCGGCGCGCTGACTATCAGCGGGGACGACGTAGTCGGGAACCATGACTTCATCCGTGAGCTAGCCATAGTTGCTAATCCTCTTCGGATGACATTCATTGAGATATCCAGAACAAAGGGGGATATATGAAAAGCGTCGGCCCGAGGAATTTCGAGAACATGTAGGTATTATCGAAGGCCGATCTCTTTGCAACTTTGTTTAGACCAATAGAGTTTCGAGGAACAACCGAGGCTTATGTAGAGCTTAAGCAGGTAGGTAGAGTTGCTTCTTACACCATTGTCTTGGTTCCGTTATCCTCAGGTCCAGCATTTTTGCAACAGCCTTGTCTTATCAAGGCCCCCAAAACACACACACACACACACACACACACACACACACACACACACACACACACACACACACACACACACACACACACTCACTCATTCACACACATATAACGGCAGGACTTTACGAGACTTAGTACCGAATTAGTCGATAAGCATCTGGGTTTGACAGTGTGTTCAAGGTTGGAAGACTCGATTATCGATCTTGTTGGCTCCATGGGAACGATATCTCCTCGGACCTTGGCAAGCTGTTGGCTGAATTTCCCCACCCTTCGCTTCGGGCAGAGGGACGAAAAGTTACAATGGGTATGTGTTGTGTCACGTTGGAGGCACGTGAAGTACCATTTTGAGATGTTGCCCATCGGTTACATGTGATGTAGTAAGATGTTGAAAGCAAGGGGAGGATTTCTACTAAGCGAATATTGACTCCGTCCAATTTCCTAGGAGGGGGTAACGATCAGAAAAAGCAATGAAATTAACCCTTATGACCTGTATCCCATTTGTGTACCTTGAAGTAGGTATGTACAATGCGGGACTTCAATGTTTCACAAGATGGACGGAGTGTGGGCAGCTCCAGCTGTGTGGACGGCAGTTGTGGGGACGAGGACGAACGGCAAAATGGTTTGCCCGGTAGTTTAGCACAGGCCAATCACAGAACTTAGGAATAGTAATTTCTCCTCGTTGGGGAATACCCCACCATGGTTCCCCGCATCAACCAAAAGAGGATTCGGAGATTCAGGGTCCCAAGTGACATCATAACTTACTGCTAATACATACAATACAATTCGAATCACTCACATAGTCACATATTAATAGGACACCGGAACGTAGAAATTTCCCAAGAACTCATTCGTGTTTTGGGCTCGTTACCATTACTGGTAAATCCATCTATCTACAAGCGTGCGAATCTTTGCTACTGAAAGCTTCCTCACTTGAAATAGTGTTCAGTCCGGCGACCGAGGTAGGTTATATGAGCCTACCAGATATTCCTAATCCCCCCATGGCTACACCTGTCTGATTGCGGTATTCCCCCCCTTCCCCAACTCAAGCTGAAAACATGGTCGTAGACAATATGCCGTGGCCTTGTACCTCTAAGATGTGCTTGAATACCATAAGACGCCCACCTAAATTACCGCGCGCCTACCGTATGATGCCAGTTGTAAGAAATCAAATAGAGTCCTTGCCCGTGAGGTGTCGAGTACATATCGACTGTATGCCGCCCCTAAACGCCGGTGCCAATGCAGTGTATGATGAAAAAACTAGAAAAGGATGTTGGTTGCCAGCTGGAGACTCTAGAGAACGTCGAGAAACTGAAAACCAGAATATCAACTAGTATGGTTGATTTGGTGCTTGTTGGTTTGCATATGTAGGAAGAAAATCCGGAACGATACCGGACCGTAGGTCATTCCGCCGACCGAGTGGCTGGTAATGCATTTGATTCGAGCCTAGGTGATATTGGGAGAGTGGCATGGACGGAGGAGGGTTAAGAAGGTGGTTCACGCGACGAACAGGTTTGTAAGGACTCGCTCGTTGCTGCAAATATACCAGCGGTGAATTTGAAATCGGAGTGTGGGTCCCATACGCTTCAGCCAACGGAGATGAGCCAAACGGAGTCAAACTTGTGGGACTTTGTCGCTTGGTTGGCGTGCCATAGTTGGTTGGAATGATATAAGACGGTGTCTGTGGTCCGCAAGTAGCAAGCACCGGGCCTTGAGGTGCCCAAGTAGTTGTCGTGGTAGGGTAAACTGTCGACATCGCCCTCATTCCAGGTCCGAGAGGAGGCAACGATACTGCCGGTTGAGAAGTATAGGGAACCGGTGGTGGATATCTCGGGGGAACAACCGCTTGGCTAGTATCAAGTGTAAGATGTGGCACAGGCAGACGAACTGGTTGGGCACCCGCTGGTGCTGGTCGATTTGATGGCATCCTCATAGTGGGGGGTTGGCGAGTGGCTCTCTTCGCGGCAGGTTCGACCATGTCTCCGCCTTCTAAGCTCCTCTTTCGAACCATGGGATGACCGAGACTTGGTTTGTTCGCGAGCGGTGAAACTGACGGAGCATGAGGGTAAGTATTCCAATGACTAGCCATGGCCACTGGATCAGGAGAATAAGCAGCCGCAAGTGCTAATGGCGCGTTGCTTCCGGATGATGGTACGGCGCTGATGGGCGAAGGTAGCGGGGAAGTGAATCTCGAGGTGTTCGGTGACGGTATACTCATCGACGTAGAAGGTGTGGTATTTCGACGTCGCTCTTCCATCACCGCCCTCTCGCAATACTCGTGGAAACAAGCTAGCTTCTGGAGCCATTCCTCCCACTCTTCTTTGGACGTCAGAAGACCATATCTCATGTTGCTCAAAAATTCCACTTCCATGATATGGATTTCCTTCACGGAGATGGACGAAACTTCGGCCCATGTGTGATTGGTGTATGTGTTATCATCTAGGACTATAATCCTTGTCAGCAAGCCGCAACACTGCGCTCCTAGAACGGTACTTACACTTATTACCCAGCATAAGAGCTACTGTCAGAAGCCGATATTCACTACCCGGGCTCCCATTCACCGTTGGGTTCACCTTCTTCAACCGATATACAAATAGCAATGCTAACAAGATCACGTTCTGTGTTACCTGAGTCGTGGTCAAGACTTTATTAACCCATTGCTTGTATGCAGCGCAAGGCTGGGTATATTGGGATAGCGGAGGGATCGGCTCGGATAGTGGGCGTTCCTTGATATGCTCCGCAGCTTTTATGGTGTCCATGGTCTCGAACCAAAAGAAGCAAGTCATCTAAAACGATTAGCTATGATATACCCCACCAAGTCCAAGCTACTACTTACCAGAGCGGCGAAGTCATCCAAGTTCCCGCCGTTTGGACTGATACAAGAGGGCAGTTGCAGATTGTGAGTTACCATGGTTGAATCCTTCTTCGAGACGGTGCCTTCTGAACGGGCGCTAAGATTACCGGTAGATGCAGGCGTTGTTGATCTGGTTGAAGGTCTCGAAGATGAATGTGGCTGCTGGGAAGTAATCGCCTGGATGGGATGAGGTTGTTGGTACTGGGATTGATGACTGGGATGAGCTGTCGGGAACGGATTTATGACAGCATCACAGAGCGCTCCACCAACCCGGCCTGTCTGGACTAAGGCATTCGGATGTCTCGCCAGAGCTACATGGTTGTTGTACGTGTTGGACAACACGGGGTTGTGATAGGTAGCGCTCATGTTGTTTTCGGCGGGCGGCGTTCGAAGACCACCCTTGTAGAGGGTAGCTCCGTGGGCCAGTAATCTATCTTGCGGCTTGTCAAGGCCCTGAGTATGGCGTTGTGAATACGGAGCGCAATGGGTTGGAGAAGGGAGGTATGGGCGAAAGTTCGAGGGTACGGCGACTGAAGACATGTGGGATCAATTCGGCTTGGGCGTTTTCAGGAAAGGCGGAGAGGATATCGAAACAAAGAAATAGGTTAGATGGGGTCCCTAGTAATGAAGGTGGTGAGGGTCGCAGTGAGGTTGCGGATCCGTATATGTCGAGGTCTGATGAAGTAACGAGTTCCCAACTACCGTGTTCCATTCACCTGGGTAATTCGCTTTCTTCCACCACGTCTGAGCTGTGAATTCCTCTGATAGGAGATGTTGGTACAGGCGGGATATATTATTAGGTGACGGGTCATCTCTGATGAGCCATGTCGAATTGGAAGGGAGGTTGTTGGAAGGAAGGAGGCAAACGTCGGGTAGTTTGTTCGTTCCTGATTCCAGAATATCCAGCTGGTGGGTTGCTGCGAAGATGTGAGGTGGATAAGAGGTATGTAGCTAGGAAGATAGACTCGATATAATAAATCAACAGTCAAGGTGGTGCTTGGCTGCGGTACCGCGGTAGCACAAGGAGACCAGGCAACTTATTAGGTTACCAACTGACTCTCTGTATGCCTCCTTTCCCGGGCTTGTCTTGTGTCGACCTCTTTTTACTTCTTTTCTATATTCACGTTCGGCAGGGTTGTCCTAGCGTTCCTAGCGTAGCTTGACCCATGAACAGGATTCAATTGAAACTTGGGGTATCATGAAAGTAATAAGTAATATACAGACAAATAGTAAAAAAAAAAAAGTCACGAATGTTTTAGGCAAGGCAGGGTATGGGATTAGATATTATGAATGAATGAATGAGTGACTGAATGAAGGAAGGGCTTGTTTGTATGTACAACCGACTTACACGACGATACTGGAGTATGCAGTGATTACCTCAGGTACTGTGGTAGTAGTGTCATGTAGGAGGTAAGGTAGCCGGATTGAGACTGGGCTGGATTGGCTGGATTGTGTGGTAGCTCATCGAACCGTTGATTGGCGTGTTCCATACTATGGATACTTTGACACTTAGTGAGCGTGTGAATGGCCAAGCTGACCGTGAATAGTGGATACAGTTGGACCGCAGACCGCAGACCATTGGACCGTGGGGCCGTGGGGACGGGATGAGAATGTTCAAGGGGCCAAGGCTTATTAGGTGGTAGTGTGTGTAAGAAGGAGAAGAAGAGGCGTGGGTGCGTGCGTATTGTTCCAAAGTGGATAATGAACTGTGGGTTTGCATCAAGCACTGTAAGTGGTTGCGTACATAGTTGTGTAGTTGCGTGGATTAGGAAAGGGAAAAAAAAAAAAGGGTTTGGAATTGGAACAAGGCTTAAACTGATTTGACCCTACCCACCCCTCGTTAAGCAGGAGCGCAGTACTATGTACGGTAAGTACAACTATGATAGTAGCAAGCAAAGTTGCAACCGGGTTCTTTCCAGGGGTGTGTGTTTTGAGAAGAGCAATTTCCTTGAACGAGCTGGAAGGTACCTGACCTTAGCTTGGCCATCTTTTCCTATAGAAGGTAATTGTACTATGTACACTACTGCCTTGCTTAGGAAAGAAAGGGCTTGCTTGTCTAACAAAGAAAAATAGTAGGGGTGTGTGGCTATGGATATCCATGAATGGTTACTGGCTACCGTACTATTATGTGTACTCACATAGCGGGCAAGGTAGGGGAAAAAGAGAGAGAAAAAAAGGCGTCAGCAAGCCCTCCTTGCCGTGACTCCAGTCCAATGCTGTAATAGACATAGCATGCGCGTACGGGCCATTATCCGGTGGATTGGTGCATCAGAACTACAGTAGGCATGTACACTGTAGTGTTAAAAAGAGTGTCATCCTACTCGGCGCACTAGGATGAATGTCATGGAGTGTGACGGTGAGAAGTGGGTTCGGTTTGGATGTTTGGAATGGACTCATGCAGTATGTAGAAGTGGCCACTTTTAGTGTTTCTTATAGCAATATTGGATTATTGTATTATTGAAGCTAGCGCCGGTACAACGGCACTAGCACCATATAGAGTGACACAGATCCATACCACATGCTTGTATGCATGGATACCTTCTAACTTCAATAAAAGCAGTGAGTGTTTATGCCTTATACATGTACCCAATATCTAACTGGGTATAGAACGTATATTAGATATGGTGATAAACACGAAATGAATGCAGGTGGCAAGAAACTCCATAATACATCATAGACAATCTAGCTTGTTTCGCCATCTCCGTTGCTTTTTTCTTTATTTTTTAATTGCTCAGTTTGCTTAGGTTGGAGACAAGACGGAAGATTGGAAAGGTCAATTAAGTCAATGTAAAAGGATGGCCGAAACGGAACCTTAGCACTTTGCTAATTCATCAAGGGTGAAGTCGGAAAACGTAATAAAGGGGGCTGTGAGGAAAAGAGGGGAGTTAAGGGGTGGGGTGGGGGTGAATGAGAAGGGCGTGAATGGAAGAATTCAATTAAAGATGGGCACGGGCAACGAAAGACCTCCAGCTAATGAAGGAAAATGGAGATTGGGAACTACCTACTCAGCTACTATAGTGTACTAGTAAAAAAGTGGCTCTGGCTTTTACGATACACTTTCCTGTTTTTAACTCCACGCCCTGCTCCCTCGTATCCAATCAATTCCTCGCTTATACACTACGTACCATACGTATTTCAGGATCTGAGTATCATGATGCATCATACATCCATTGAGACGCCCGGCGGAATCCCTCACACGCTTGTTGTTGTCAGTTTTGCGGACCAGCACAAGACACATTACAATTCAATATCCCGTGTTCCTACTTGTCGTCACATTATGTGTACTCATTTACTGTGTCATGCCGTGGCATTTTACGAGGTTGCTGAGGAAGGTTATGTAAGACCTCATTACAGCTGGCTGGGGTTGATCATTCCGGAGAATCCCTAATATTGTCCACCAAATAAATGTCCACATATACAGCCCGTCTTACACAGTTACATAGCACTTGTAACACAAAAGAGACGGCTGTCACAGGTACCGCCCTAATCTGTTACCTGAGTGTTAGGGTATAATAAGTCGCATACGTACATACCGTAGGTGATGGGTGATACTGCGTACAGTACCTAGGCACTATGTAATGGCCCCCTTTTTAAACGAGACTAGACTGTTCGAGATCGATCATCAATCAAGATCCAAGCCCCGACGCATGGGCTGATGGGTCGCAAAAGAAGTCCAGTTCAGTTGCTCCAGTGAACAATATATGAGACCGTGCCCGGTATTATCCATACTGTACCATGAGCAATACCTCATGTACGGTACAATGTATGATAGGGTACTTAGATGATCTTGAGATGCTTATAATGACATGTGGCCACAATACCGCTACTACGCAATGTATGTAGTGTAATCCAAATACTACACTTATACAATGTCGAAGTGAGAGTCATGTACACCCTTAGAAAGATATCGTCAAATAAGTAAAGGCATGCACATTCATATCTTATTACATTTGATTATCGGCGGGGTATGCTCGAATGGAATGCTAGTAAATCCGGCCTTGTCGTAACTGCGCGAGTAAAGGCTACTAGTACTGGGGATTAAACTCATCAAATGGACCGTCACTTAAAATAGGTACCATGGGGTTGTGTGGGCAAAACAGTATTAATAATGACTCTAGAAAGTTAGAGGTCCGGTGTGTTAAAAAAAAAAAAGTATAGGATAATAAGACAGGACACTGAACATGGGTCTAGATATGGATATGGATATGGACAATCTCCACCAGAAATCGAAGCGCGGAATGAAACAGATCAATAACTTCGCATTTCGCATTTCACACTTCTTAGCTTTCCGGAGGGAACGGGGTTTGTTCAAAGATTCAAAACAGGTGTTAGAAACTGCGCTGTCTTGAAATTGTTTCTTTGTGTATGTGCCACCGCAACCTAATACATGAAGATCCATGGATGTATGATTGCATAGTGGACCAAAGTTGCAAACAAGCCGATATATCTTTCTCTTCATCTGTCTAACAATGACGGAAGACTCCGTTCTAAGAAAAATTTGTCCGAGGGCTAAAGCAGCATCCCCGATGTAACTCGGTTGAGTGCAATACGCAACTCTTCTTCAGACAGGACCTTCTGGCTGGATACGGGCATCTTTTCATGCGTCCGGGGTTAGAGAAGGAAAGGGAAAAGAGGCATTTTGTGTGGTACCGGCATCTTGGGAATGCCAAGTAAAAGAAACTCAAATGGAAGCGCACACAGCCTAGAGATTCCCATCTTCCCATCATTTCAATAGGAGGTCTCGTTTCACTAGGCACACACCCATGCACGCTCTTGACCTACTTCAGCCTGCATTTCGATTCCCTTCAACCCTTGGGGTCCTTGAGGAGGGCGTGTTGGCATTCTGCATTTTGGAAACGAGTGCATCCGAGAATGTGGATGCCGCGTCGTCCCAGCACCATGCAGAATTCCAGCGGAATCCGAGGAATCAACCTAGTTACAACCGCTCAGACAACTGGAAGCGAATGGCTTTTTTTTTTTTTTTTTTTTTTTTTTTTTTTTTTTTTTTTTTTTTTTTTTTTTTTTTTTTTTTTTTTTTTTTTTACAAGGTAGAAAAAAATGGGATAACTGCGCCTAGCCGCACGGGGTCATCGGTCGACTTCAGCTAAACTATTTACCTAGTTAACAAAACGGCGACGGCGAATAAGATAGGTCTGCTGCGTAGGAGGAATGATGAGTACCACGTAATGCTTACGGCCTCTCCTAGCGTTGTCAGGCTCTGAGACCCGGACCGTCCTTGCGCGATGGATCGTTCCAAGGTAGTATGTAGCCCCCCAATACCTGCCTAGAATAGATGTCCTTTGCAAGGGATAGAAATGGTGGTGGCATAGATGAGGCGGTGGTGTTATTTAGCACTGGAGAGCCTTGCTAGTCTAGCCCGCGTGTGCAAAATGCGCGGCTTGCATGCCCAGCATTGAGAATGATAGCGACGCCACCACTAAGAACCGAGGAATGATATTGACATTTGATCGCCATCATACGGGATGGAGAATGGAAATTTGTTTCCATATGCAAGTTCTATGTAAGTCAGGTCATAGAGATTGCAGACATGTATTAATCAAGTCACGGATCTACGCAATACCATACTCTACGCCATCTTCAATGTTGTTTATGGCTACGTACAATAACGACAAGACTCCGTCTTATACGGTAGAGAACACATGAATACAGTAGGCATAGAATACGTAGATCTATCTAAATAAAATTATTCGATAGCGGCAATCCCCCGCCATCATCGACTGGCTGTGTATCGTCATTTTTCCTTCCCACCCGCGCCAAGGTACGACCAGCCACTTTTGCTTCAACCAACGAAACTCCAATCCGTCACATCGCTATTGGATCCGTTGCCATCAAAGTCCCCACACTACTACATAATGTATGAGTCCATGAGAACGAATCCGTTTAAAATCATGGTTAATGACTCAACAACAGCCTGCATGAGATGTCTCGGTGTCAGGATTTCATCAGGGGGATCAGTGCAGTCAATCGATTTTCCAATCCGAGGAGAATGCCTGCATGACCGCCCTGACATGCCTGATTATCTTCGTCCCATTATCATTACCACTAAGTCGCTAAGTTTATTAGTCTGCTGGGGTGGCCCGCCTAAAGCACATCGCAAGTTTTGTGCATCATGATCGATGGAATCTCATCAGCTTCGTTGCAGCACGGGAAGAAAATACGACAAGGTCTAACGCTAAGAAGGTGTTGTGCGTGCGTATACGCGGTCAAGACATCTATCTAGAAGGCCAATCATTACCGACACACTAGCATGCTCGGTACAGCACTGCTCAGCCTGCTGCCTTAGGGGTTGGCGAATGGCGCAACTTACAGCATTTTCCTTATGCGAATATCGTCGGCCTCACTGGAGTCGACATGCGTTACGTAGACCGCTCCGCTAACAAGTCAGGTCCCGTAATGCTAGCTTTTTCTTGCAAACCGACTGCGGCGTAATCCCCGAAAGAATCGTCAGATCGGCATGCGATTGATTCCTCTTCATCATCATTGTCATCACCCTTCACCAACCATGCTCTATAAATTGAATCAGCACAAATAATTATGCCTAACCCAACGTCACCAGATCGGCTACTGCTTCATGTGAAAACAACGTTATTTTTATCGAATCCTAACGTCTTCCTCTCTTCCCACTCATGTTTCGTCGTCTTGATTCGATGGATAATTTCCGGAATACATTTTAGTACTCATAACTCTCACGTGTGTATTTGAGATGGGCTTCGACCCCAGTACAATATAATAGATAACATGCATATCAACCTGACGCTACTTCTACGGTGAGGTTGACATGTCTCCAGTTGATGATCGTCGGTATTCTGCGGCATGCGCAGCCGGAGTCTCATTTGACCCATTCCCCCCTCTCATATCCATGATGAGGATTCACGGATAGAGGCCGTTACGACCAGACTTCCCGACCGACGTCTACTTTTTGAAGGTTCTCTCACATGCACACACACACTTGAGTACGACGTCGTGGGTAAAGTAATGTTGAACCATCATAATCACCCTTGCTTCCGCTGGTTTCGTCCCGCGCTACCTTTCCATACCATACACGACGGAAACCTAGGAGTGCATCTATCACCATCAAAAGAACGACCGTGGGGACAGGGATAAAGCTTCCGTGCCGAGACCCAGGTACTTCCAATACTCGGCCTTCCTTACTCCGTACAAGGCGTACGCAAGAGTGTAGGTACGTTACCAGGTAACCTAGGTAATAATGTAGTAAATTTCATTATCCGTTTCCTATCCATACCCCTCGTACTTCCATCTTATGGCCCGCGCATTATTCATTGGACCAACCAATGCTGCACTTCTCCAGGATTCTAGTCCTGTGGTCCTGTGGTCCTGGCCATTACGGCGAGCTGCCGGTTTTAGCAATCGGTCTCTGTCGGTGACCCTCGGCCGGTGCTTTGATGCCGATTCGGCTTTGAGACCTACATCCAACGATCCATATCGGTACTAAAAGGGCAAGATCAGTTTGCCAAGTGGATCGTGTAGGAAAAGCTTGCGATACAATTATTATTCCTTGATATGCCACCGCATCCAAGCGGATCATCACCAAGCAACGCTATCATCGCACAAGCGTCGCTAGGGTCCATGCTTGAGTCCATGCTTCAAAGGCCTAGCCCTCTCTAAGCCGGAAACCTGTCAAATGAAGCCTGCCTAAATATACGTATAGTGGTATGTCGCGGACGAGGCTGGTACATCATGCTAGCAGCCAACCCGGTGTTAGAGATACTGTTTTCCAAGCAGTGTGGCTTGACACCCTGTACGTATGCTTGTGTTTCACGCCACATAAGCACATAAGCACTTAAACACCAGGGCAAATGCAGGCCTACTATCATTAGTGCAGTGCCGGCAAGCCCATAGCAATCTTGATTGGCTCAACTATTAAAAGCCAGGAAAGCGGTGTTCTTGAACCAAAGAGTAGAATGGTATTATATGGCTCCAAGACCACATTCAATATTTAGCCGTACCTATCATATCATGGGGGCGCCGCGGATTCCACCCGTCTTATGTGAAGCAATACGAATATCAATATTAAGGCAACGTTTAAGGAGCTCTTTAGCTTCATTAACGTCAGCTGCCCAATATGTATATACAGTACGGATTACCACATGAATCAATTACCCCTACCAGAAACGGACCAAAGCGTTAGTTTGCATCTCGTTAGTTTCGCCCTAGCTGCAGTAATAGCCAGTCACTATTATCGGAGATCCAACCATCAAAGGATTCGTTCATATGTGAGGAGTACATAGTATCCATCACACATCTTTTCCCCCAAAGTCAGAGAGTTAATGATCAAATGAAATGCAACCAATTTGTGGTCGCAGTGACATTCCACATGGAATTACTATAAGCGCGAGGAGGTACCTATTTGTGGCTGCACCGCGTGCCATTCTCCGCGACTTTAGCATGCACATTGAACCGGGAACCCTGTTGCTAATAGTATCAAGTTCTAAGCCGCCAACATCCCATTGGACGGGAGGGTCCTCATCAACTCGTGGAAATTTTCAGGAAGCTAGACTGTATTATGTCGGCGCTCGGCGTTCGTTGCGAGTCATTACTATTATCCTCCACCGCCTAGACAGCGTGGATAATGCCACCGGCTTTGGCACGAGACTAATACCTAGGATTTATCTCGCTAAGTCGGCCACTATGACAAGTAGTGCGTCTGATGATAAGGGACAAACATGCCTGCAGCGGACCTCAATCGCCCGTTCCGGACTGATGTAATGAGGTATTTCGAGATTCACTCTCGAGTCAGCCGCCACACTCAGAAGAGCCCGAACTAGCGTAGATCTTAACCGCTGAGCAAAAAAAGATTTCGACCGTCATGCCACACGTAGAGCTTTTGGTTTGGTAGCGTATAAGCCGGATTGGTTTTACAATGAAGTTCCGTGCCACATCTCAACAGCTAGTGCTAGTGGAAGATGCCGTGATGACAATCTTAGTAACATAGCACTGTTTCTGGACGATCTGGTCAAATTCAATATGATTCCATTCCGACAAGATACGATTGTGATTGGTTCGTTCCGCACCAACCGGTGGAATGCAACTCCTGTGACCGCAATCATTTTTACCACCCTGCCACCCGTTGCTGCGAACATCAACGTACATGTGGACGAAATAGGTATACGTGGTGGGAAACCGGAATTACCATCGACCACCAATTCGACCAGTTGTAGTAGCAGCAAATGTGCTCTTGTGGACAGTGGACCGAAATTGAACCAAGCCTTGTAACGGGTGGAGGCTATGGATATCTCATGAATTGTATGCTATGCGCGACAACGAAGACAAGGGGTTGTAAGAATAATATCGACCTAACAGGATCCGTTTTCTCACTACCTTATTCAGGTAATGAGTTGGTCCATGGCTTGCTAAATCCTATCCTATACATTTACCCCCGGGAGCGTAAATAATACTTCAAGAAAGAAAAAAACACGAAAAAAGATACACCCGCTAAAGCGATCGCTGATGGACCCTTACCTAGCCTCACGGTCGTCAAACCCGTTATCTGCCAGTCTATGTACCAATATTCTCAAGGTATAAGCGCCGTCTCGCTTCCTAATGAGTGAGTACCTATCCTATGTGCAAGGAACGTTGTCTATCGGAATAGGCTCTCTCCACGGCAAGCCGATTTTCACTTGAGAATTCCCCATTCTCTACGTGCAAAGTTTCGTATCCAAGGCTCTGCGTCAAATAATTTTATATTAGTGTGCGATCGAACGACGGTCTTGGGTCTCTTCCCTGCACAACCTCGTTTCCGAACCGCACATCATTCGTTGGTTCATTTCCAACAGACAAGACAGGGCACAATACTTCTCGCAAAACGAGATTCATCTCCTTTTTCGATCTTCATCTGTACTTTAGCTCCGACAAGCCATGTATCTTTAGAGTCATACGTTTCTTCAGCCTAACTTGGATCCCCGACCCCAGACACTTTAACTTCTTGATTTGATCTGTTCATATGTAAACTGTATGTGCGCATGCTGGGGCTAGCTGGGCTAGGGTTGGAGAATTGGGTTGACCTGCCGCATTCGAATCATCCGTCATGCTCCATACAGAGAGCATGGACGCACGAGAATATCATCTAGGACTCAAAGGCGCACTGGAATTGTTGGTTCACAACGCTTCAAACCCCGCCCGAAGGCTTTGCTTAAACCCTGGGAGGAACCGAAGCCACTCACTAATACGGATTAATCGTCACGGACATTGCGTACCTACATAATGTATCGCCATTATTAACTTTGGCGCAAAACCGCCTCCCTTGGGATTAAGCGTCGTCTCGTGGGCCAAAATACGACAGCTTGCGTTCCTGAGACCCCCTTTCTTACGTCTCCTAAGCGGTAATGAAATAATAGCCTTTTTCCTTCCTGGTAGCAGGAGTTGATGCCTGTTTCTCCTATACAGTAGTGGCGCTTCCAGGGCTGGCTCCTCATATCGTCACCGATCATCTTTCCAATTTGGTGTCCACTCCCGAACCGCCCAGCCCGAACTGGTCGTATGTCTGATGAGCGGATCACAAACCGTTTTCTCTCCTACCCCTCCCCCCTTAGGCTCTTGAATCGTGTTCCAGTTTTCCAGCATCGCAAGCGCTTCGTCAGCTCAGCTCATACTGCATCATCTGTGCTAGCCACGGCCTACGGGCGAAATTTTTACGGTGGCATCTTCACGAGCGGATAACACGGGACAGATTATGGGGAATAGCGTGAATGGCTTCGCTCGTCTACACTATTGTGTAGAGTCTGGACGGTTCTGCGACGTGATATAGGTGTCGCCTAACTACCCGAACACGACGCAAGGCTTCCCGAAATCTATGCTCCCTGTGATAATTAAATCCCGTGTCATTCAAATAGCTTCAAAATCGGCGTTGCCCCCTTTTAGACATTTTAGACAGATAAAGTCCCCTCTACACTATGTCTCTAAATTAGTTGCGTTGGCACACCGAAGTTCGTTACTTCACTCCCTACCACCGCGACAAGTGACCTTTTTCGATCAGCGTGTATATCTTTTTTTGCCTTTTCTTGCCCCCCTCCTTTTCACTCTAAGATTACAATACACCGCGGCTAGGAGTTAAACCCGGCAATACCTCCATCCCTCTTTGTCTTCGGCTCCTCGCAGTGTCAATCACTAACAGTATCATGTCTTGTCTAGATGATCAAAGATGCTTGTCGCTTCCCTGCATATATTCGAAGTTGCCTGCATATCAGGATGGTATCCTGCTGAACCGACGTGTACTTCGCCGCGTCTCTAGTCTAGCGCAATCAGTAAGCGCTTCATTTCTTTTTTTTACTACCATGTAGGCACTGTCATATTCCTTCTCTTCTTCAATGACGTTGGCGCCTCATCGTCCTTGCGGATGTGTCAGCTTCCCTGATCCCGACCTTGCATCGCAAACTCCCACGATACCACCTGGCTACTCCCCTTGCGATGGAGGCGGCAAAAATCAGTTCACAATCTTACGCCCCCCTAGTGTATGCCACCTAGTTCTTAGCTTGTAATCGTACATTTGAAGCTCTCGAGGCAATTTTTCACCGACATCTCTCGCGCTAACATACGCCGCGGGCGTAATTGACTCTCCACCTTCTATCTCCAACTTACCATTGCAATAGAAGCTCTGGTTGGTTGTATGTATGTAGGTAAATTCATGCGTCGGAGGCAAGAAGAAAACCCCGCGAGCCGTATCTCGAACGGTCGGAGCCTTGTGAAGATGACGACGATACCGTAGCTCTTCTCGTCAGCTACATCCTTCTCTTGATTGGTCTCTTCCTAGAGACATGTTTGCATTCTCGCCACATACCTTCATATCACTCCAATTAAGTGTAGCCTCACGTAACCGGTGAAGAGAATCAGCATGCCGACGCGATCTGTTTTCGAGCACAGGCTACCATTCCCCTTCGATTATATGTCTATTCGGTTAAACGTGTGCACCTAGACCTGTCATTCAGTTTGATCTATATTTTGCCCGACCTTACCGCCATCAGGACCCCGCGTCTATTCTGCGGTATTTCGTATCCTAGATAAGGCATAAGACGGAATCTACACAAAAGAGGGCAGTGATATTTAGACGGGTTCGAAGGTGTGGACAGTCTGACTAGTGAATGTCTACCTAACACTGCAATACAGATGTGCGGAAACCTACGTAGGGCAATAACGAGGCGAAGGTCTACTAGTTTTGTTAGTCGTCAAAGAGAATGCGTTCAAAGCACGCGGCGGTCCGCCGCTTGACGTCTTGTCCGAGCACCTATCCCCGTACACCGTCATTTCATCAGTGACGTCCATCATCGACCTGAAGGCGTCGACAGATCTTTAATTAACAAGCATGTGTGTGACAAATTTCAGCATTCAGCCGATCGACTTGGACCATTAGTCCTATTCGTCTTAGTCTGCAGCAGAGCTTATTGGTATGGACTCCCTCTATGGATTGTATACCTACTATGATAGGTATAACTGTCAGACATTAAGGGCGACATAGAGGTAGGTAAGCAAGCAGACTGCATCATGCGTCTTTTTTCTCGGACTATCTAAGAGTAGAAATATCCATTCAAGTAGTTAATGACCCTCCCCGATACTTGGAAACTTTCTTTACTCGTGTGGTGTAATCGAAGCGGATAATGCAGTGTAAAATGATTGCTAAGCAAATATTTTATTATGCGCACATTAAAGGAGCATTTACTGTATCAACTCCGCTTGCAGGAGTCGGAATACATTGACGTGGATGAACAACGTCCTGTCTGTAGTCCTTCACCGGCAGATTACGCGGATATTGCGTCTCTGCACTCCCACTTATTATAGAGCAACATAAGTTACTTGAATATAGTCTCCCAAAAGAGCGGCATATCGTTCGATGAACTGCAGACATGATATGCACATGCCATCGTGAAGTGTCTGCAGCTTTTTAACTGAGTCGGAGGGGAAGTATATTTCGACCCAAGCAAGCCGTCAACACCACTCATAGCCCCGAGTCTCCGAAAGACGGTATCAGAAAGAAGAATGGCAATTTTTTCTACCGAGGACTAAAACTAACTACGATGATTTCCTAGAATAGAACTCTGTGAGCACCGAATTTACATCGCCATCCTTCTTCTATGGCCTTGTAATCCCCTAAACGACTGAGGCCTGACATCTCCAAACTACCTACTCACTATATCAGTTCCTCGTATGAGACTAACAAATCGACATCGTGGCTGAGGGATCATATTCCAAACCAAGCTGATATAAGTACCTAAAGAAGATAGAAAGTTGTTATCGTACTTACCTTAGATACCTAACCCACGGTCAGAATACTACGCTACCTAGAAATTTGACGTGTTCAACTATCATGCCTGCGCTCCATCTAACATATGAATTTCAATCTAAGCTCCTTCATTCTAAAAGCCCCTAATGGCCATCTCAACCAGATCACTTCATTCCTATACATTCTCGCCTAGAAGGCTACACATAATTTGAAGACCTAGAGATCGAACCGGCTACGCGAAGCTACTAGGTGACACGGTTAAGCCTCCATATGCGTTGTTGAGTAGGTGCCTAAGATTATCTTTCCTACTAGACAGAATAGGACTTATGTTCATGAACCACATATAAACCACCTAGGTACTCTAATGGTACGTCTTCTATATGGAACCTTTTAAGGGGACAGGACGCGAAAGGACTACGGATGAACCATGTACATGGAGCATTTATTTAAGTAAAGATATATATAGGATGGAGTAGGCTTAGCCTTGATGTCCGCCGTTGTCCGTCATACTTCCAGAGTATTAAATAATCTAACCGCTCTCTTATTACGAGGAGGGTTTCGTCAGTAACTCTACTATGGCGTGATTTCTTGGTGACAATGACTGGGTAGAATATGAGATTGCCTCAAATATACATTCTGCCCTAAATATGATAAAAATAAATACTATAAAACTTCATATACCCCTACTATCTTTGTGACGCTCGTTGCCAAGCTCGTAGATAGGCGTGTTTCTGCCTTATTACTCGTCAGGTGTCTGTACATGCACAAGTAGTTCATCAATATCAGGAGCGGGACGAGTACGATATTTGAGAACTATCAGGTATCAGTTTATATTACGCGTTGTTTCTGCCTCGTGGTTGAAATGATAATGTGGTTTACGAACCCCGAAAGCTATGTGTTAGACCTCAGGACACTCTGATGGCTGGCCCATAAGGTGAGCATGCAATCCTTACAGTACATACTTATATTGAATTCTAACGGGACGTTCTCTTTATGTCACTTAAAAATTAGATACTAATTGTTGCTCGCTATATATACATGTATCTAATATAAGAACTAATAGTGGGAACAGCAATAACAGTCGACCCAAATATTCCATTCCCGGCTAATGTGAATTTTGTGAAAATCAGAACATTGATATAAACTGCTTACCTAGGTAGCTACCTAGCAACCTTATCGCTAGCCATACATCTGGAGGATATGTACCTATCGTCTAATTGGCATGTAGGGAACGAAAGAGTAATTCTCCCTAATTGGATTGTGGCATCCGGCGATAAGGGGTGAAAAGGGGCAGTTAAAGTTGGGCATGATTATTATAAACATCGACTGCTGGTCAAGATACAGGTAGGTACCTACCTACGGGCAAAACGGCAGGCAATAGAGAATCAAATTCTAAGATCGAGTTTAGGATTAATGGTTTCTTGTTAGGCATATCTTTTGGATATCTGCTGAATAAACCATGAGCTCGACTCTCAACTCCTGAGGTGCCGTTCGAGCCGATACTCACAAAGCGAATTAATTACACTTCAGCTATAATTTTACCTAGTCTAGCATCCAGCCGCGACCACATATGCATTTCAGCAATAATCGTCTTAGTCTGGAATATAATGTCTCCAGGCCATGTATTAGTTGAAGAGTACCTAAACTTGGATCACATCTACGAGCACTTTCCATAATTCCGAGGAGCGAAAACCTAATAGAATGGAAATTCGCTTTCGTCGATGCAAGAATATTATATACCATTGATCTCAATGCCAATATAGTATGCCAACCCTGGCCGAACCACCAAGGTCCAGCTCTTCTACATGCTGAATTATTGTGTTTAGCGCCCCTGACTGAGACGGTGATTGCCAAGTTACCCTATCAAGCCGTGTCTCTAAGTTCGCGACGCCCTGCTTCTATGGCAAAAACACAAAGCCGTACAAGTTTGGGACGATATACCCCTTATGACACAAAAAAGCTGCACTCCCGGCAGCCTCAGCTGCGCCCTTTCTCCGAAACCTAACTTCCCTGTCATTTCTGGCGATGAAGAGCAGATTTAGACCAAATACAAATGTCGTTCCATCGTTAGTATTTTGTGGTGCCAACCAACGCCTCAGAAAAGGTCGCCAGAGGATATTGGGTATCCAACCGCAGTTATTACTGCTGGGGCTTGCCAAAGGCATTTGGCTCCGAATTCGGTGAACCATCACTATGGGCTAGCCCATCCACCAGCAACATCAACCCATTCCGCCAGACATGAACCTTCCTTGCCCTCGACATCCACAATATCGGTATCACAGCGGCAGCGGCAGCCGACGCCGTTCTCCTTCTCGGGATCCCATTGGTCCCAATACTCGTCTTCTTCGATTCGCTTTCTCTCATCCGTCGTCGTTTTCTCGAGGTAAGGCTCACGCGGGAGCTGGCGGGCGGGAGCATTTGCTGGACAGTGCTGGATGGTGGTATGTCGGTAGCCGAAGTCTCGGAAGTAGTGAATGTCACGAGGAGCTAGGAGGATACCAGCAGCGAGGGAATGGATAGGAGCATCACCCCACTAGTGCCAAGTTAGCAAACGACCTATCATTTTAGCGATGGGAGAAGACTTACTCGTTCCATCCAGAAACCACCGCTGCGGTCCATCATCTCGAAGAAGGCCTTGTACTCCTTGCTTCGGAACCAGCTGAGCTTCGCAATTTCAAAGTTAGACCAGAAATGGCACATGTTATAGCTCTCGCCTTCCATGGCTTCTGGATCAATCTCGGGCAAGTTCATGCGACCGGGGTCACTGCGTAGGATTTCTTCAGGTAGAGGGGGCTTGTAGTTAGGGTCGTTCTCAGGCGCTGGCTTCTCCGGCTTGGGCTCGACGAACATCTCCCAAAGTCCTTGCGAGGTGATGTTGTTCAGGCGCTTGTAGGCAGAAGCGTAACGGAAAATGTTGGGAACGGTCTCTCGAAGTTCCTTGACGGCAATAGTGAAACCATAGGTCTTGTTGTACTCGATCATCTTGCGGAACGGGTCACTACATATTAGAATTAGTAAACTTGTACGAAACCTAACAAGGAAGGTCGAACATACTAGGTAATGTCGCAGAAGTACTTGATCTCGGGCTCCAAGCGCCAGTACCACTCGTATTTGGCGAGAAGAGGGTGGTCATAGAAAAATCTACATTGCGTTAGCAATATCCAGGATCAATATGTCTAATATGCACTTACCCAGAGTAGAAGCGACACATGGCATGGTAACTCTCCAGGCCACCATACATGACGGCGGCGTCTCCCTGCTTAGCAATACCCTCCTTTGCGACTTTCGGGTCGATCCAGTCAGGGTATCCCCACATATCCGGTCCAACCTTGCCAAACTCGACTGGAGCAGAAGTGTAGTTGCGAACGGTGTCCTTGAAGGTCTGATTGAAGTCTCCATCGTTCAAGAAGACGTAAGGATAGTGGTACCATCGATTGAAGTGTCGCTCAATGGATTTGACAGATTGGATAACACCCTCCAACTCCTTGTTTCGGGCGAGGACCACAAATGCGCCATTGACTCGTTCTTGTGTGGTGTCGGGCTCAAGGCAACCGGTGACAAACACTTTATCGTGCTCCTCGCTAATTTTTCTGTTGTACAGCACGCGACCGTTAGTGAGAGTCGACAATAATAGACTCGAGACTGATAAAAAAACGTACCTGATGGCTGGAGGTGCACCAGCGGGCATCAATATCCTTCCAGGAGAACTGGGATGTCTTACGAACAAGACTAGGATAAGAACAACCACGATGCATGGAAATAGGACGACGACGCCCAGAGGGACAGATATACTAGAATTCCCTTTTAATCTGAGAGGTCTTCTGAAAAAGGCGAGTCGCGACGTCCACCTGTTGAGCTGAGGTCTCTTCTCGCCAGATGTGGGAAGCTGAGGTGTGCTCATGGCGGCGGGCACACGCCTGTAAGCGCGCCGAAGCAAATCCATAATGGAGCTTAGCAACGCCCTTCCAAGCTGCGGTCTGTGAAGGTAGTAGCCACAAGCAACCGAAATAACAAGGTGATGGTTTGTATTGTTGTGGAATTAAGAGGAGTTGGCAATTAATTTGTTGTCGTCGCAATCGTGGATAATCTTATTTAGTCATGTAAAACGTTGTGATGTTCCCGCCGTCTATCCGTATATTCGTCTTAGAAGTTCGTCGAGTAGCGAGTGATACAGGAGAGAAGCTCCCTTAAGAGATTCGGTGGCGTCGATAGTGTTTGTGAACGTGGCTTCTAGAAGGAAGGCCGCGCGATTAGAGTAAATGATGGTTGGATAGATGGTCAATACGTAATACGCGTCAGACACACGCTATCTCGTAGCTTCGCTCGACCCGTCAACGAGTCAAACTCTTATCGCATCAATCTAGAAGATTGAAAACGACTGCATTAGAGCGGTCGACAAAAGATGAAGGGCAACAATCACAAGTGATGTGCGAAAGAAGCTGCCAAAGGGGCAAATAAAGGGGTAAGGTGAAGGATGAATTGAGAAATAGATATGGATACGAGATCAAAAAATTGAGATGAGATGAGACGAAGGGGGTACAGGTACAGTAAGAGAAAAGTTGCTTTAGGTTGGTGCGCTTAGGATTTGCTTAAGAACGGCCTAGGACGAATTGGGAGTCACCTCAACAAGTAACTTTTTTTTGACAGGCAGACAGGCAATGGCGAAATTGAGCTTGGACACTGGACAGTACATAATGCTCGGGCAAGGGGGGTTCGCCACCCAATCAGGTTTTAGATTAGAAAAGGGGACAGCCACTGAGACCACTAATAAGATCACTAAAATACGAACTAACAATAACATTGGAAAGTACCTGTCTGTATGTAGGTACTGCCCCAGGTGCAGCAAGGTGCAGCAGGTGTCAGGCACATCTACCTCCAGTCACTACACCTGTCGAGTACATGTATGTACCTCCGTGATGTACCGTACTTCATGTACCCGACATACATAACGTGGAGGCTCCAGACGAGACCCATTACGGCGATCATCTTTTTCCGAATAAGTCCCGGGTACCTAACAGCCACTTGCCACAGTCATAAAAATAGATTTAGAGACCAGACCAAATTTCGAAGGCTTCCCCAGAATTCAATGTTCCAGAACACTCGGATCAGTTCAGCGCAGGCTGCCAAAGATGACCTCTACCTCATACACAATTCACTTTGTAGATACATACTCCTTTCAGCTGGTTTAAACAGCCTATAGATATATTACGAGCCAGGAGCTTCCTAGTATTTTGTGGCTTGCTCGACCTCTTTCCTCCGATTGTGATGCGTTCAGTCACGACGATTCATTCAGATTCGATCAGACATGAGTTGCTCTATGTCTGTGAGCCGGCCAGCCACCTAGTTAGCATATTGTGCCTATCTGAACAACTTCATCTAAGTACACTTCGTGACGAACACCTCTCGTGAAGAGTGACCTTGATGATATAAGCTCTTAGATTACGGACGACTTCTGAGAACTACAATATCACAACATGTCTCCCTATGGATAGTGCCGCCAGATCCGAGATGTTCACTGGCCGCTTCCCCATATTAACTGCCACTCTCTTGTCTATTTACGATGAATATCTAGTATAGTGCCTCCTAAAAGGTGTGGTGAAGCCACTGCATAGGTATCTAAAGTAACTTACCTTTAAGAGTATATCATCAAAGCCTACCACGCGCCCTTAGTATTGTATATTACATGCTCCAACACTTCTATTCTCCAATGACGTCTAATTTTCCTTTATCTCGTCCCGGCTATTTGTTAAGCTTCTGAAGAAGATTTTGTTCATCTGCCGGGAAGTGACGAGTGCTTGCGGGGACCCCCGGGCGAGACTTGGCTTTGGAGTCGCATTTTGTCTTTCCGCCTAATTACATCAATAAAAGATCTACCTCCGTAGACCGAAAACAACAGCGCCTTATTCCGTCATATTCATTTATTAAACCAACCTATAGCTTGAGTCTGTATGGTATCATAAGTGCTATAAAAGGAAATCTAGATCGCCATTGCCTAAAAGAGGTCGTCTTATCAGCGGTCTATCCAATCAACCTTCGCCTCCTTCAGACAACCATCTCAAGATAACAAGCTCTGTTAATTACTTTCAGGCGCCGGGAATCCCGGTTCGTGGACTCTCCGCATTCAAGATGGTCTCTACGGAGAAAGCTTGTATCATCAGGGGTAGGTTCGGGGAGGCAAGCTGTAGATCTGCTGCTATATAACATGATACTTTTTCTGTAGCCCACCATGCCCTAGCTTTTTTCAAAGGACTTCGCGGCCTATCAGGTGACTAAGTTTGACTGTTTGGTTCTATATTTGCCATAAATTACATATCAACATGCGTTGGTTAGCAAAGGCTTCGGCGGTAGTTACCCTACTGGGTCAAGGTGAGTAGTTCTATTACTTGTAAAAACCAAGAGTCAACACTGACAGTGGTCACACCAGCTCTATCGCAGGACCCTCCGTCATTCCCATTCCCAACCTCCTGCTCCGGCGTGGCTGCCCCCCGATTTTCCTACACGATTGATTCTGGTTGGCAAGTCACAAAGATCGCCAGTGGCCTTCGTCAACCAAGGAGTATTATATTTGACAATGCTGGCCACATGCTGGTGTTGCAAGCCTCATCTGGTATTTCGGTCCACACTTTTGGCGCGGATGGGTGCATCAACAGCACCAAGACCCTCGTGCAGAATTCGGGTCTTAACCACGGCCTCAGCATCACTCCCGATGGGAAGACGGTCTATGCTAGCTCGCAGACGACCGTCTGGTCGTGGGCCTACGACTCGGCCGCGTTGACGCTAACGGGCCAGAAGACAGTGGTTAGTGGCATTGGCCAGGGGGTTCACTCGACTCGAACCACTGTCGTTTCCCCCAAGAACCCGAACCTGATCCTCGTTTCTGTTGGCTCTAACTCGAACTGGGACAACCCAACTATTGACCCTAGTGTCGGCCGTGCCATCGTCAAGATCTTTGACGTGAGCAAAGCGCCTGCTAATGGCTACTCGTTCAACAGTCAGGGTACTGTTCTGGGATACGGTCTGCGTAACGAAGTCGCCCTAGCATTCGACCCGAACGGCCACGTGTGGGGTGCTGAGAATAGCGGAGATGACTTCCGAAGAACAGTTAACGGCCAGTCGACGGATATTCACATTGACAACCCTGCTGAGGAGCTGAACTACCGTGAGTATACCAAGAAATCTAAGACTCAAGATTTCGATGGGAATTGTTTCGCTCAAGTACTGACGCTGTCATCTAGTTGGTGACCCTGAGAAGCCCCTCACGAATAACTGGTTCGGTTACCCGACCTGCTTCACCGTCTGGGAACCGTCCAACTTCGGCGACAACGCGGCCTTGAAGACGGGTTCACAGTTTGTAGTATCGCCTAACTCGACCTTCAACGACGCCTCTTGCGAAGGCAAGGCTATACCCCCGCGTCTGTCATTCCCAGCTCACATGGCCCCCATCACGAACGCCTTCGACCGCGAAGCCAATAACCTGTACATCACGTTCCACGGCAGCTGGGATCGTCAGCCCGCTCAGGGTTACTTCGTCGCCGAGGTCCCCTTCACGAAGAATGCCGAGGGCAACTATGAGCCCGTGGCCCCGGCCGACAGCAAGACCGGCTACAAGAACATCATCGGGGCTCAGAACCCCGGTAGCTGCAACTCGCCCTCGCTGACCATGAGCACGTGCTGGCGTCTCGCGGGTCTTAGCTGGGACCCGGCTGGCGAGCGTCTTTTCATCAGCTCCGACAACCAAGCCCAGGGCGAGATCTTCGTGCTGAAGAAGAAATAAATTTCTGGAAACGAGTAGGTATATAGTAGATGGGATAGGGGCCCGTTTTGGAGGATATAAGGGTATGTTGGAAGTCCCCTAGCGGGTTCTTGTTAGACTTTCTAATCTCCTTCGTTTATACGGAAAAGTTCAACCCGTTTCACCAAACATTTAATAAAGAGTCTAGCGATATCCAGTCTATGTTGCTGCAGTTGTCGTGCATGTTCGGTATGATGCCATGTGATGATATTCGCCCGTAGCGTCCATGGTTCTTAAGACTGGAAACCGGTATCTCCTTTGTGCGGGTTCTGAGCCTTTTAATTCTATTATGAGAAACTAAATTTCAGAATCAACATGGATGATCCTTTCTATTTCAGCTGTTTCGTCCTAGTCAATTATAAATGTCAGTATATGCCGTAATAGAGAAAGACACAGGCTTACCTCTGATAATACTCGAGATATTCGCATAAGATACCCGTTATCTGCCCTCTATATGGTAGATGAATCAGTACTTTATTATTATGACCAGAAACAAGGGAACTAGTGCATTACCATTACTTTATATTTCCCAGAGCCCAATAAACAGTCAAGATGTTTGGTAAGCTTGAATAGATCGATATAATCCTGTTTCAACAACACCTCGTGCCATTTAGGTGCCTCCGCGTCATACTGGCTTTCCAACCGTCTCAAGTTAATTTCTGTGACTTCTTGTTCGTGGCCGTACCTTTTTAGCGCTCGCTTTCTGTATCGGTGTGCTTTTAGAAACCGCGACGGTTGCCAATTGGCTATTGCGGCGTCGAGAGAGTTATCAGCACGGTCGGAGTCGGAGTCGGAGTCGGAGTCGGAGTCGGAGTCGACTAATTCTGAGTTCGGAGATTGAGGTCCAGAACCGGGGGAATCTCCATGATAGCAGAATTTCAGGAACGACTCTTCCTCGTCAACGGTGAAATCTAAGGCGATGGAACCCTGGCGCCCCCGGTGTTGGACTTCGTGGCTATCCGACGGGTGACCAGAGCCATTTCCTCCGTCCGAGCCGTCCTCCGCCAAGGGTAGGGCGATCATGGCGCACCGCTCTAGGTGAAACATAATATGCCTTTCCATCTTCGTGACATCAGAAAAGGCCGTTGGACAGAATGGGCAATCCCGATGCGGCTCTAAAGAGGGTCCTATTGCACTCGAGACGAGTTCGGGAGAGAAGTGATCGGCAGTCGCCTCAGGATGCGATGTCTTGAGATGATGCACGTATTCGGGTTGGGTCTCAAATTCTTCGTTATGTGTTTGACAATGCCATACCCGAGAGTGTTGGCTTTCGTGATCGATCCAATCCTGCCTCATCCCATAAATCCGGTGAGGATCTCGGCAATCTTCGTACGTGCAATGATATGGCTGTAGGTCGTGGATAAGATGTACACTGTTCACAACATTCAGCACACTCTTCCGTCGTGTATGTATATCCATGGCCTTACCGCCAAGCGTCCTTATGTAGATACCGTTGAGGACATAATATCTTACAATAGGGACAAGTAAAATATTGATCGTTCGTGGGCTGACTTGGCGGGGCCGGCCACTCAAGCTTTTCGCCTTTAAGGTCTATTACCGTTGACAAGCGACTCTGATGTGATATAGCGGATGTTATATCACCCGGGCTTAGTAGGTCGGGTGGGAGCTCTGTTGCCGATGTTGCCAATGATGGTACCGTGGCTACGGTTGCTTGCGCACCATGGATATGCTGGTTCTCGTACGTCTCTCCGCTGGGCTGCCCAGGATGTAGTGCAGCCAGTTTGCTCTGAACAGGAGCTTGACTTAATCGAAGAGCGTGGCCTTTCCAATAGGCGAATTGCTGCCTTCGACGAGCATTGGCAACACCTGTCCTACGAATGAGCCAGTGAGAAGTTGTAGCATATTGGTTGATGAGTTCTTCAGAGCCAGGCGCGAGGCTTGGACCTTCACGCGGCGTAATTTCGATTAGTTGCTGGCGCTGAGCGTATGCTATAATGGTAATCTCGGCTTCCTCACGCTCTTTTATATAGGAAGCACGGATATCAGGTGAAATATGTTTGTAAAGCTGGTCATTCGGGCGCTGAGGTCGATTACGTGGGTTGCGAATCCTTGTTGCTAAGCCATATAATGAATCTAGGCTCTCTGTCAGGCTGTGAAGACGAAAGTCAATCTCATGAAAGGAGCTTTGGCTCCCGGAATGACTTTGCTCGTCAGCATGAGATTCGCTGTCGCACTCCGTAGAGTCCTGATCATCAGAGTCCTCGTCAATCTCAACGTCCAGCTCGAAAGGACGCCGCTCACCCTTAGCAATAGCCAATAAATTTTCGAGGTGCTCTTGTAATTTTGAGAGGACTTGAGCTAAGCGTTTCTTTATAATGATGGCATCCCGTACTCGGTAATCGAGTGATGCATGCCCCTTTTGACGGAGGCCTATGCTATGCGCCCACAACCTGAATCTCTGCTCTTCATCGGTTAAATGGCGCCGCCCGAGAAACTGTTCGGCTTCATCGAGAGCGAGTAGTTCGTTGAATGCCGTAAATATCTTGGTTCCTATATGATGGAGTTCGACTGATTCCATTCGGGATTATGTTCCTGACTTTTCATGTAAATTGAGGTTGACTTTAGACGCAGTTGATCTCACACTGTCTGAAGACAAGATTGAGAGGCAGAGCTGATTGCCAACGCCTCTATTTCTCAACCTATCAAAGAGCTGCCCGCCCGGCCGATGAGTTCGCATCGAGGTTTCGACGGTGGTCAATATCAAAGAATCCGCCAAACTGCCAAATTATTTTAATTATATATTTAAACTATATAAGGAATTATCGATATAAGGATATGTATATATGAATATTTTTTATATAATATAATATATAGTTATAAAGTATATAAAGGGAATATAATAATTATTAATTTATATTAATGTATAATAAAGTTAAATTTATTAAATTTATTATTTTTATTACTTTTATTATTTTTGTTAATTTTGCTTATTTAATTGCTTTTATTATTGCTAAAAAAGGTTATTAAATTTCCCTTATTTTTTATAGCTAAGTTATTAAAAAAGAAAGGTAATTTTTTCTTTATTTATTTAATTTTATAAGTAATATTTAAATTATTTAAATAGTAAAAGCGTTTTAACAAGCGATTATATAGTTTTTTATTTATATTATTAATTTTAAATATATTAGAAAATGTTTTTTTTAAGTTATTTGTTAATAATTTGTATTAGAAATGATTAGATTTTTTATTATAAAAATTTGCTTTAAATTATAATAAATTATAAACGATATTTTTTATAAGCTTAAGTTTATTTTTATTATTTATTTTCTTATTATAATTTTAAGGATTTAAAATATTAATATTTTAAATTATATAATTTATTTTTATTAAGGAAGTGGTGTTGTAATTTATATATGGCTTTAAAAATTTAAGATTGTTAAATTTTTATTGTTTAAATTTTGCCTTATTAAACTTATTATAAGTGGTTAAATATAAAATATGGTTTCCTTTTTTATTTAAAATTTTCTTAAAAATAAATATATATATTAAATAAAATTTAAACTATATAAATTAAGTAAAAAAAAGCTTTTTTAAAATTTAATTAAGGTTAATATATTTATAATTATAATAAAACGATATTAGTTTTTATATGGTTATAAAAGCCTTAACTATTATATTTTTTTATATATATATAATAAATATAACCTTTTTACTTAATAAGTTATGTATTAAAAATAAAATGATTATATTTTTATTAAAAGTAAAATAAGCATTTTTATGTAGTTTTATTTTATTATAGTTAAATTTAATAAAAGTGTTTTATTTAAAAACTTTAACTATTTAATTTTAAGTTTATTAAATTAATATTATTTTAAAAATTAAATGGGCTTTTTTTATATAAGCTTAAGATTTTGTTAAATAATAAAAAAATGGTTTTATTTTAAAAGCTATAAAAGTTAAATATAGTAAAAGGTTTGTTTAAAATTTTAATATTTAATTATAAAGAAAAATTTAATTTTTAAAATTTAATATAATAAGATATTTATATAAGGGATTAATTATTAATTGGTAATTATTATTAAAAGAAAATATAATATAATAAAATATGTTAATTTATATTTAATTTTAAACTTTTAAAAAATTATTTTAAATATATAAAAGTATAAGTGGTTATAATATATTATAAAGTTATATTTTAAAATTGTTGTTGCCTTATTTAGATTTAAAAAAGTGAATAGGAATGGGTATGTTTAAGGTATTATAATATTTAAGAAATTGTTTAAAAGATTATTTTATTAAGCTTATATAATAAAGTAAGTTTAAAAGGTGTTTAAGAAATAAGTTTAAAAGGTATTTAAAGAACTTCTTTATTTAGTTAAATAAAAGGGGTATAAGTTATGTGTAATATTTATTTATTAAGTTTAAAATTTGTGGCGAATTAGTTTAATGTTATTATATTATATTAGTTTAAGTTTAAACTTAAATTAAAAATCACTATTATTATTATTATTTAATAATTTATCTTATGTTTGTTATTATAATGTATTAATCTTATTATTAACTTAGTAATTTCTAGTTATAATATAATATAAGTAGTAAATAAAGTTATAATAAATACTTTTACTTTAAATTATATAAATAAATAATAATATTATATTATAATTAAAAAATTTAAAATAATAAATGAATAAATGTTTAAAGATATTAATATTAAAATAATTTAAATTTAAAAAAGGTGGTTAAAATATTATATCTTATATTTTAAAAATATTTTAATAATATAAATAAAATAATTTAGTTTAATTTAATAAAAGCGATAAGATATTATTTAACAAAGTTATAACATATTAAAATATTTATATATATTTTAATTTAATAACTATTAACTTAAAGAAATATAATATAATAAAAAATATATTTTAAAAAATGTGTATAATAGGTTTAAAAAGATTTTTTTAAAGGGATAATAAATGATTATAAGAAATGATAATTATATACATTTATATATATATAAATTAGAAATTATTTTTACTTTTAGTTTAATACTTTACATTATTATATTTAAAAAGTAATAGGTTATTACTATTAATTATATGGCTTTTTTAAAAAGTTATATATATTTATAAATAACTTTAAAAGTATATTATATGTGTATTTAAATCTTATATCTTTTAAAATAATTAATTAAAGCAATTTTAATAATATAAGTTTTATTTTAATATATCCTTTTTTAAGCGTTAAAATTGGCTAAAAAAGTAGGTTATAGTTAAAAAGCCTTATTATGTTATGTAAAGCTTTATAGCTAATTTTAACAATAAATAATTATTAAGTTTTAACTTAATATGTTTAACCTTTTTAATGTTTATTTTTAAACTTTTTAATTTATATACTTTTAATAACCGAAAAGTTTTATAAACTAAATGACTTATACCTAATTTAATGTGATTAACTCGTATGTATTAGGTTTTACGGCAATTGGTTTGGGAAATTTCGAGCTTAACTTTAAGTTTATTTTATTTTCTATTAATTAAGGATTAACCAATTATTTTTTATATTTATGTTAAATAAATATAAGTAATAATTTTTCTTTTTATAACTTTTATTTGAAAATATTAAAAAGGTATATATAAAACTTTAAATAATTTACTTTTCTTTAAAGAAAAAAATCTTTAATAAGGTAAATAATAAATTAAAAATTGTTATTTTTATATATTTCCCGTTATAATATAAAGAATTGTGTTTTTAAACTATTTATAATAATATTAAAGGTAATGGTAATTAAAAAAAGTTCTTTAAAATTAACTATTAAATCGTTTAATTTCTTAGTTATATTAAAGTAAATAACATATTCTATAATATATTAGTTTATAACTACTTATAAACTATTAATATAATTTACCTTTAATCTTTTAAATTTAATTATTAAAAAGAAATAACTAAGTAAATCATTTGTTTAAATAGCCTTTGTTTTAGCGATAAAATACCTTAGTATAAATGTTAGCAAATATTTAAATAATATATTAAATATTAAAATAGAAAACTTCGTTTTTAAGTTAAATATTATAAAAGGAATGGCTTAATGATTAATAAAAACTTTGTTTATTATTTTAATTTCCTTTTTTTATATAAAAGAATATTTTAATAAAGTTTAATCGAATATAGTTTTAACATTATTTTTTATAACTTTAACTTTTATTTTATTTTAATTATTTCTATTAAATTTTATATTTATATTTATATTTTAATTAATTACTTTTTCATTTAAATTTTTATTTATTATTATTAACTCGATATTTTACTAAAAAATATAAACTTTATTGTTAAATCTTTTAAGTTTAAAAAGGAGTTTTTAAGGTTATTAAATAATGGCTAAGCGAGGCTATTTAATATTAAAATGGTAAATTTGTAATTTAAATTAAATGATTTTTACTATGTAAATATTATAGAAGGTAAAGATATAATTTCTTAGATATAACTTATAGGTAAATAAAATATGTTAAACAAAGTTAGGGCTGGTTATTCTTTAAACTAGTGATTAAGTTTAAGCTTTTTTATAAGAAGTAAGTAAACCTTTTTTAAGTTTTAATTATTAGGAATTGCTTGTTATAGCTTTTTTTTATAGTTTTTTCTTATCGTTTACTAATTCTTTAAAATTAATTTACTTTTTTCTATTTTATTATCTTTTATTTCGTCACTTTTTACTTTATTACTTCCTACTTTATTACTTTTTAAGCGGGAAGTATTATTAAGGGATATTATAAATTGCTTTAAGGTTTTTTAATAAGGCAATAATACATTTTAAGCTATGTGTAATATATGTTTTAATATTAAACTTTTTATTTTTATTATGTTATAGTTTATATTTATTACTTTATCAAATTTTTTACTTAAATTTACTACGCTTATAATTAAAAATAAAAAGTATAACTTAGTTATAATATTTATTATGTTTCTTTTTTTTTTTATTACCTATTTAAATATGTTAAGAATAAATATATATAACTTTATATATTGATTTTATTTTAATAAAATAAAAATATTAATAAAAGAAATGATAAAATATTTATCATATAAATTATCTTAATTTTATTAGAAAATATAAAGCTATGTTTTAATATTGTTTAATATAATATTAAAAGTAGCGGTGGTAAAAAGTAAGAAATGACTTTTTATTTTTAAATATTAGTTAAGTTTTTATGTAATATTAAAGTAAATAATATATTTTATAATAACTTAATTTTAAACAACTATTAAAAATTAAAAAAGATTAGTATTAAAACTTTTATATTTAACCATAAGAAATGAGAAATTAAGTGTATTATAAACTTTAATTAACTTATTTATAATTTAAAGATAGTTAAGTTTAAAGAATTAAATAAATAAATTATTTTAAAATATATTAAGTTTTAAATAAAAAAGTTTTATATTTACTAATAAATTTAAAAAAATAATTTTATAATAAATAAATTTATTATTATAACTTTTAAAGTTAAAGCTTATAAACTTTCTTATTATATTAAATAAATAATTATTAAATATTTCCTTTACTTTTATTTTTAAAAGTATAATGTTAAGCATAAACTTTAAAAATTGTATTGTTAATTTTAGCTTTTCTATATGGCTTTTTCTTAATTTAAATATTTTTTTAAAATATTTTTCTTATCTTAATAATATTATTTTTTAATCCCTTTAAATTTTTTAATCCTTGCCTTTTATATCGAATAATAATAACCATATATGTTTAAATTACTTTATTAATGGTAAAGGATATTTAATCTTATATTTAATTTTATTAATAATTTAAATAATATTATTTAAAATATTGTAAAACTTGTTATTAAAAAATATGTTATTAAGTAAAAAATAATTAATATAAAACTTTAAATTAAAAATTAAAATTACATATTTTTTATTATTAATTTATATTATAATGGTTTTATTAAATTTTTAAAACTTATTATCATTTATTTTATAAACTAAAGATGTTAGCATTTTATAAACAAAACTTATAAATAATATTTCAAAAGCTTTATAATTATCCAAAGCTTTTTTAAGCCTTTTTAATTAAAATAATTTAAAACTTATTAATAAACCATAATTTATAAGGATAAAAAGATTAATATTAAAGTTTTTAATAAAGGTTAATTAGTTATTAAATATTTTTTAATCCAAGTTAAAATATATAAACCAAATAAAAATAATATAAAAGGTAAATTTAAAAAGGGTATTATTAAAAATGTAATTTTATAAAGATAAAAAGAATAAATAGTTAAAAAAGATTAAAGTTAGCTATTATTAATTAACCTATATAAGAATATGTTAATATAAAACGATATATTTATAATGGTTAAATTACTTATACCTTAACCGATTATTTTATCCTTAATAATTTAAGTGTAATATTATTGCAATTAAAGCTAAAGTTTTTAATAATAAAATAAGCCGGCTTAAACTCGGTTAGCTTAAATCTTTTTATGCGAGGCGACTTAACCTTATTAAGTGAATTAAATTATTTTTTTTAAAGGAAACGTTTTTTAAGCGGTAAGGGTTAGTTTTAAAGGTGTATTATAAAAATGAAAAAAGGTATTCCTTAATTATTATTCGATTGGAAAATATATTTGTATTTATACAAGTGTGTATATTAGGGAAAGTAGTATTTTCGAGCTAAAATTTAAAAAAAGAAATATTAAAAAAGTAAATATACTTTTTCCTAATAATTAAAGTTATTATAATAACTATTTAAATATTTCGAATAATTAAAATAAAATAATTACCTATTATATAAATATAATATATTATAAATCTTATAATAAGATATTAGTAATATATAATATATGTTATTATTGTTAAAAAAATAATATAAAATATTTTAAAAGTAGCACTTTTTATATTTTTAAGCTAATTAAAAAGTAAAAATTTAATAAAAATAAAGTAAAGTAATTAATTAAAAATGTAACAATATAAAAGGAAAAGAAAAAAGAAATAATAGCTTTATTATTAAAAATAATAGCCTTCGTTAATATGTTTAAAAAAAAAATAAAATATATTATTTAATTGGTAATTTTATAAGCTATAAAAAAATAGTTAGAAAAATATAACAAATATTAGCTCACCGGTAATATATTTATATATAATATTATATATATTTATAATATATATTGTATATAATGTTAGTTACTTAATATATAATAAATATATATAATATACTTACATTTATTTTTTTATATACCTTATATTATTATATTTAAAAAGTAATAAAAAATTATTATTAATTACGTGCCGTTATAAGTTTTTCTTAAAAAGCCATATATAATTATTAATAACTTTAAAAGTATGTTATATATGCATTTAAACCTTATATCTTTTAGAAAAGCTAATTAAAGCGATTTTAATAATATAAGTTTTATTTTAATATATCTTTTATTAAGCATTAAAATTGGTTAAAAAAGTGGGTAATAGTTAAAAAGCCTTATTATGTTATATAAAGCCCTTTAGCTTAAATTACATACATGTTATTATTTTTAAATACTAAGATTAATATTGTATTTTTTTCATATATATATTTATTTACTAATTTTAAATTTATAAAGTAAATTTTCTTTATATTAAAGGATAAGTTAACTTAATCAAACTATATTATATTTAATTACCATTATTTATATAAGTTATCCACAAATGTTAAATAAATAAATATATTAACTATATAAGCCTAACTTATTATTACCTTTAACGATTATATAAAAGGTTAATAATGGCCTTTTATATTAAAAATAAGATTTAAAATATACTTAGAAAATATTTTATACAAAGCTTTAAAAAAGCCTCGCTTTTTATTTAAATTACTATTCCAACCAATGGTTTTATTAATAAAAGGCGATATCTTTAACAAAGTATTTTTACTTTTATAAGTAAATTTTTATGCGATATTAATAAGGGAGGATGTCTTTTATAAAATATTATTGCCGTTATAACCAATATTATTATAATTAACATTATTATAACCAATATTATTATAGCTAAAAGTTTATAAATTAAATATAAGAATATATTTAATATATATACCTTATTTCTTATTATTACTATAAAATATTTAAAACTTTTTATTAAGTAGATTTAAACCTTTTAAATAATAACCATTAAATAATTATAAGGACTTAAATAATTCCAGGGACTTAAATTATTTTAATATATAATTAAACCTATAATTACTAAACTTAACATTATTAAAGTTATTAGTTAAAATTATCTTACTATTACGTATAAAATAAACTATAATGCTACTATAAATATTTAAACTTAACACTTTAAAATTTTCTCTTTTAATTTTATTATAAAAACGTTTCTTTCCTTTTTATTTAGTTTACTTATAATCACTAATTGCTTTAAATAATAATTATAACAAATCTTTCATTGCCATTCATTTATTAACCCTTATTTGTTTTTTATTAATAACTTCTAAAATGCTTATAAAATATTTAATATCCTTGTTAATTTTGTTAGTAAAAATTTAAATAATTAAATTCGTGAACAATACTTAAGCAAAACAAGTAAAAAAAAATTCTTAAAGGTTTTAAAATACGTATAAGCAACGTACATTATAATACAACTTAATAATCTTTATATTAAAATCTTCTAACTTTAATAAAAGAACCAATATATAATTAACTAAATAAAATTTATTATCCTTTTTATTAAGCTTTAATAAAAAGATAAAGGCATTATTATTAAAAAGTTTATAAATATTAAATTAAAGGTAAATCTTATTATTAATTAAATTATAAATAATAATATTCTTTTTACCTTTAATAAATTTGCATATACTATTAAGTTTAAGCCATTACTAAGTTATCCTAAGTATTACATAAGCTTTCTTAAATATGCTTAAATTTCTAATAACGTAATAAAACACTTATTATATATTATATGTAAAAGGTTTTATAATAAAAGGATAAGAAAAATGGTAAAATATTATATTTTATTAAAGCTTAAATAAAATTTTTAAAAAGACCTAATAATTAAAATAAAGTATAATAAAATATAATATATTTAAGTAAAATTAATATTAAAATTAAAAAAGGATTAAAATTTTAATTTTAAAAATATTTAAGATAATAAAAAAAGTACTATCTAATGGAAATAAGGTGATTTTCAATAGGTTTAAAGCATAAATAAGATATTTTAAAAGATTTAAAGAAAAATAAATGCTTTAGTTTACTCGTATTTAACCTTTTATTATTAATTTAAATATTCCTAGCCATAATATAATAAACATAATATAAAATATTATAATATAATTTACCTTTATTAATTACTTAAAGAAAAAGGAGTAAGGTTTTTTTTAAATAACTTAAGTAATAAATATTAATCGATTGTTTTAATTATTTGTGTATATCGTTAATAAAAAGTTAAGTAAATTTTAACGGGGGTTATAACTTTATCTTAAATATCTTTAAATATAAAATTAAGTATAATATTAAATAAAAAATAACTAAATTAATTATAAAAATAAAGAAGCTATTTATAATAAATAAGGTTTTAAATTTAAAACGTAATAATATATTATTAAATATTTTATATTAATTTTATATATTATTTAAAAGATAATATACTTATATATTAAAATACATGTAATCTTAAATATAAGTTATAAAAATCTTATATACTTTTTATTAAAAACTTAAAACTAATTTTCGAATAATATTTACATAAGCATTTATATAAAGTTAAAAAAAAGCAAACCAAATTAAAAGAAAAGCCTTACTTATAATATTAACAATTTTATTTTACCTTATTATATTTGCATAATTTTATAAAAGAAAATCCTTATTAAATATTTTATCCTTTAAAAAGTTATTTTCAAATATTCCATTCCCCTTTTTATCTTCCTAACCACTTATTAAATTATACATATCTTTTAAAGTATACGTCCTTTTTCTTTATTAAATTCTTTAATTTTAATCATTACTAATATAACATATACAATATTTCAATACGTTATAACTTTAACCATTAACCCTTTACAATTTTTATCTAATATAATATTTTTAAATAATATTAAAAACCTTAATAAAAACCAAGGATTAATAACCACATTATTTCTTTTAAACCTAAATAACAAAAATAAATATAGCCTTAGTTTTTTAAACATTTACCATTTTAATTTTAAAAAATATAACCTTTTATTAAGATTTATACTTATAAGTAACAATAATATCCTTTATAACTTAATCTATTATATATGCTATATTATAACTAAAAATTGTTAAAACAACAACTAAATCAAAGCATTATAAAATAATAACCCCTCCTAACCTAAAATATTACAAAATAATAACCTTTCCCAACCCAAATTATCTTAATATAAATTATTTTACATTTAAAAGAATAATTTTTCAAACATATTTTACGTTTAAAAGAATAGTTCTTTAAGCATATTTTACAGTTAATAAGATAATTTTTTAAACACTATAACAACTTAAACACACCCATTTTTATTTAAATTTAAAAACTTAAATAAAGAAATAAATATTATTAACAAATCAAAAAACAACATTATAAAAAAAAATACCTTAATAATATTCTTTTATATACCTAAGTCTTATAAAAATATTTATTATAAGTTACCATATTTTATTATCTTATATTTTCTTTTTTTTAATAACACTTACTATTAATAATTTATAAAAAATATAAATATATCATTACTTTAAACTTTAAAAACTAATATTACCTTTATAATTAATTACTAAAGCTATAAACAAACCTTTTTAAAAATCAACCATATAAGCTTAAAAATAAAAATATATATTATTTAAATAAATTCTAAAACCAAATAAAAATAGCTTATATAATTTCCAATATATACTAAATATAATTTAATAAAAACCAGATAATAATATATTATAAAAATATTAAACTTAAAGTTAATTTAATAAAAAACATATAAAGATTACATAAAGATATTTATAAAACTTTTAACCAAAGTATATTTATTTCATTCCTAAAACTTAATAGGAATAAAATAACTAAAATATTTACATATATACAAATATTTACATATAAGTAAACATATAAACTTTTATAAGAATTAATATCATTATATTATAATCTTTAATAAAACAAAATTAATTAAATTCCTTACAAGTATTTTTTTACTTAATTTACATAATTTATATTTTACATTATATATATACTTATAATAAAAAAACTAAGCAATAAAAAAAGTAATTATATCTTATATTTTAACAATAAAAATAAAACAAATACTAGTTTATAAAAACTAAGCGAAATTAAATTCCTTAACTCACACTTAAGTTATAATAATATATTTAAGGTAAATAACAATAACAATAGAAATAATAATAAACACTATAAAAATAATAATAATAATACCTTATATTTTTAAAGTTAAAACAAAAAAATAAATGATAACTAATATAATAATAACGATAAAAACCAATTAATAATTAACTATCTCTAAGATTATTATAATACATATTTAACTTTTAATAACGAAAAAATAAATAATTATTAAAGTAAATTATTTATTAATAAGCTAAAAAAAAGATTATAAAAAGTCTTTAAAAACCTTAACAAATTAAACTTTAAAGTAACTAAAGAATTATGTAGTTGCTTACTAAAACACTTTTAACACTTAAATGATTTAAAGGTTACTTATAAGCTAATAAACATATTACCTATCCATTTTAATAATTTAATTAAACAAAACGTGGTAAAATTAACTATTTCTTTTAATAATAATAAAAATAGCCGGATAAATTAAAATAGTAAAAATACCTAAACTAACAAAAATAACACAATTATTAAAAATAACCATAACAACTAAGGTAAAACTTTTTAAAATAATAAGGTTATATTTATAATTATGCTTAAAACATTTTAAAATAATAAAATTATATTTATAACCATACCTAACAATTTTAAAAGTATTATAAACATTTTATATTTTACCTATTAAACCTTTATTTCTTTATTAATATAAAGTTTTTTTTATAATTTATATATTAAAGTTTATAATATTTAACTTATTAAAAAATAACATTAAATAAGTTATATAATATTAAAAAGTTTGTTAGGCTATAAGTAAAATTTAAAAAATAAAACTTTAACTTTATACTTAAATAATTTTATAAATATTAATTATAACATTATATAATTTAAATAAAAAGATAAATAACTTAAATATACATTATTTAACCTAGGTTATATCTTAATATAATAATTATAACTAAAATTATTTAAGATTAAAATTAAAAAATTTTAAGGAAAGATTATATAATACTCGCTTAACATTTTTATAAAGCTTAAAACTATTAAAGAAAATATTATATAAAAGCTTTAAAAGCTTTAAAAACTTTATTATAAAAAAATAATTAAAAGGTATATTATATAAGCTTTTTTTAAATACCTTTTCACTTTAACCTTAAATAACTTTAAATATAAATATTGCATTATAATATAACTTAAATTAAAATATATATAATTAAACTATTTATTTCCCTATCCAAATTATATAATATTATAACTAATATTTATAAAATTATTTAAATACAAAGTTAAATAACGTTTTAATAATAAACTATTTTAAAAAGCGATAAGTATATAACGTGACAAGTGTTTTTAAATATAAAAAGCTTAATTATAACATAAATAATAACTATAATAATAGTGATTTAATATTGTTAAAAGGGAAAAAATAGGTTTAGCTTAACCTTAAGAATAAAAGTAATAATAATAGGTTTATAAATAAGCCTAATCTTAATATAAATAATAAATATTTTTATAAAAGTAAAAATATTATTATAAGTAAAAAATAAAAGAAAATTAATATAACTTTAAAAGAAAATTATAATTTTAATTATAATTTAAATAATAAGAAATTTTATAAACACATAAAGGTATTACTTTTACTAAGGTATAATAAAATGTTAATATTATTTATATTATTAGCCTTATAATAATTTCATTTACCTATTAATACTTTAAAAATTTAATATTTTAAATAGGTTATTAAAATATAAAAATATAAGGGAATTTAAGGTAAATAAGAAATAAAAATAAATAACCATATTAGATTAAAAATATATATTTAGGTTAAATAATTTATTTTAATATATATATTTTCTTTTAAAATTAATTTAAAAAGGTATCATATTTGAATATTATAATAAGTTTATAATTTTAATAAATAGGTAGTAATTAATTTAAAGTTTTATTTAATATAAAACTTTTTAAACTTCCTTTAAATTATTAAGTTATAATAACCTTAAAATGGGTAACTTAAAATAATTTTTATATTAAGTTTATTATAAAAATTAAAAATTATTTCGTTATAAAAATAATTATATTTAAAATTATTAATTATCTCCCTATTTTATATATTAGTTAAATATGCTATTATAATTTTATAATAAATGCAATTAGTAAGTAGGTTTTTATTAACATTTAAGGGTTATTTAATGGTATATATTAGCAAATATATTATTCTATATATATTAATAACCTTAATATTATATAACTACTTATTTATAACTTTAAAAGAAATAAATTAAATAGGTATAATACTTTAAATAATGTTTATAAATTTTATTATAAATTTCTTATAATTACTAATTATACCTTTTAACTAATTATATATAAATATATAATTTAATATAAAAAATAAGTTTTTAAGGGAAAAATTCTAATAGTTAATATTCATTTTATATAAATAAACTAACCTATTTTATAAGTTATAATAAATTTAAAGATGTAATTTATATTTAATAAAATTGTTTTAAAGCTTTTACTTTTTTATAAATTAATATAAATGATAAAAATTATTAAGGTATTTTAATATAATAATATAATATATATCTTCTTTATTTTATAAATAATAAGTGAACGATATATTATAAGTATATTATAATGTGATATTTAATAAAAAATTAAGATAATATAATAAAAGGCCGATTTATATTTCCTAATCTATTAATTATGTAACCTAATTCCTTTTAATAGTTTTAAAAATAGTTATTATTTTAATAAAATATTCCCTATTAATAAATAATTTTATCATTAAATAAAAAGTATAAGTTAAGTCTTTATTAAAATTAATATGTTAAATGATAAAATTGCACAATTAGGTATTATAAAGGTTAAGGAAATCTTTTATTTAAAGGTTTAGCAAATAAAAAAAAGAATTTTTAAAGTTAAGGAATATATTATACTTTTTAATAAAATCCTTAAAGGAAAATTAAAAGTTTATTATTAAGGAACTTAACTTAAATTATATTTAATTATATATGTAAAATAACGCTTATAATAATGATATTTTATTTAACTTTAAAGTTATATTATTATTATTTATTAAAATATTATAAAGCGTTAAAAGGTAATATAAAAAAATAGCCTTTAATATTAAAAAGCTAAAGTTTTTATTAAACCTTAACTTTATAATAACTTTAAGTAGTAAATTATTATAAAGGTTAATTAAAATAAAATTAACATTATCTCGTAATAAAGTTATCCTTAACCTAATTTTTTATTAGTTATAAACTTTAATACTATAAGAAAAGTTAAGTTTAAAAAAGGTTTTTTAAAATAATATGTTTGACGTATTTAACGTGTTTAATTAACCTATAAATAAAAGATAATAATTAATAATGAATAACTAGGATAAGGTTAAAGTAGTATAAATGGATTTAATAGTATTTTTAATATAAGGATTAAACCTTTTTATTTTAGCGAATAGCTTTACCTAATGCTTTACCGGGTTTATTATAATAAATATAATATTTACTTTTAAAAGATTAATAAGATTATAAGTAATATTTTAATAAGGGTGTTTTGTTTAATTTAAAGGTTAAACATAAAGTAATAGAAAAATTATATATATTTTTTAAATATATTTATAAGATAACGAAAAGATAAATTTACTTAATATATATTTAATTATTAATATTAAGTTAAAATTATTTTAGCTTTAAAACTATTATATTTACTTACTAACTTAAATATTTAAATAGGTATTTTTAGGTTATATATAGTTTATAATATTATTATTTCTTTAGCTATTTGTGATATTTATTAAATATTTTATAAATATTATATAATATTATATATATAAAAAGTCTACTTTTATTTTAATTGTTAAAGTTAGCTATTAATAAAGTAACTATGGTATTATAATTAATAAATATTTAATCAAACTATTTTTATGCTTATAAGCTAAATTTATCATATTATAAGGTTATATTAAAAGCTATTTTCATTTTATAAGTGGTAGTTTAATTAATAAATTAAACCTAAATAATTTATATTTTAAAGCTTTTAAATAACATTAATTATTAACTTTATTATTAAGCTTTATAAAGTGTTAATTAATTCTTTTATAATTATTTAAATATATATTAAATTATATATTTTTTTTTAACTATTTTATGCTATATAATTAATAGTTATGATAATATTAAAACGTTATACAATTCTTATGTTATTTTTTATTAGCTAAAAGCGTAAGCTATTTTTTTAATATTTTAATATATATTATTTAAGCTATCCTAGCTTTAAATTGTTACTAAGCTTTTATATTTTTAATAATGATAGTATAAATTATATTATAATATATTATGCTTATTATATTATAGCTGGGAATGTATAGGTTAAAAGCGAAAAAAGGAAATTAGTTTAAAAAGAAATAAATGCTTTTTTATTAAAATTACCTTAAATAATACCTATTATAATCTTTAAAGATAATATTTTACAAATAAAGCGATATTTTTTTTATATTTTTAGCTATTAAAATAATAAATACTTATATTAAATTATTTTATTAGTTTTTATATTATTAATTATTTTATATATAGGATTATATTTTATTGTTTTAAATTTTAATTAATGGGTATTTTTAGTAATAATATTATTACCTTAATGGTTTTTATTATAATATAATAAAGATAATAATAGCGATAATAATGAAAATAATAATAGCGATAAAGATAAAAATAATAATAAAACCGGCGATATAAATATAAATAAGGATATAAGCAAAAGTAATACTTAAGTTAAGGGAAAAAATTAGGAAAAAAATATAGTTAAAAGCGATATTAAAAATAAGAATAAAAAGGCTAAAGTTAATAATTAGTATAAGCTTAAAAATCCTTTAAGCGGTAACCTAAGTAGTAACTTAAACAGCCTTTTTATTTAAAACGAACCTTTTATTATTATAATGTTTAATAAGCTTTATCATATTATTAAAACTTATATTAGGATTAACCTTACTTATATTATCCTTATAATATATAAGAAATGATTTATAGTTAATTATATATGTAAATATGTTTTAACTAATATAACATATAATAATCTTTTAAATAATATCCCTAACTTAATACCTTTTAATATAAAGTTTTATTATTTCCTTAATTATAATAATATAATTATAGTTTTAAAGCTTAATACTTTTATATGTTACAAAGCTTATAAATCTTATTTAATATTTACTTATATGCTTTGATTACTTAGTAAATCAATAAATATAAACCTTAAAATAATTATTTCTTATTATAATCTTTTATATTTTCTTATATTAAAGGTTTTTATTTAATATTTATTTGCTTATTTTATTTAATTTTTTTTTAATAATATTATTATGTTAATATTTAATAATAAAAGTGCAAATAATGCTAGCTTTTAGCTTTAACTTATTTAAAATAGTTTTAATAATAATTTTAAAAATGTTAAGAAATTTTATAGGAAAATATTTCCTAAACCACGATTTAAAACTTGTAATAAATTTAATAATAAAAATATTATAATTAGTATGTTACTAAAAAAAGATAACTATAATGTTTTATTTATAAATATCTTTAAATTTGCCTTTTATAATACATTTTTTAAGGATATATATAATTATTATAGTTTTAATATTAATTTTAATAAGTTATTAATTAATGAGTTAAAATAATAAGTTTAATTTTTTAACTATAATGAAAGTGATAATTGTCGTAAGTTTATATTATTATAGCCTAAAGGGTATATTAGTATAAATAGTAAATTAATAGTAGATTTATTTTTTATATTTTTATCGTTTAAGAGTATGAAAAATTAAAAGGGATATAGGAATAAAAATAAGTATAAAGTTTAAAGAATAAGGATTATAAATATAGGTAATAAAGGTAGTATAATTATTTATATTTAAAGCAAAAATGATCTTTAAAAATAAGGTTAAATATAATAAGGTTAAATGATAAGGTTAATAAAAGTAAGTTTATAAAATATATTTTAATTATATAATGTTTTATTTTTATTTAATTTTATTTTTAAAAAAGGCCATATATAATTGTAAATAATTTTAGTAATATTTAGTATATAAGCTAAGAAAATATCCTTATTTGGCTAAGATATAATTTAAAGAAAGCTTTAAATTTGTTATTATATTTAAAGGTGTTATGTAATATATATTATTTTAATTTTAAAGTAAAGTTATTATAATAGCTATTATAATTTAATTAGTTTAATTTGGTTAATTTAATTTGGTTAATATAATTTAATCAGTTTAATTTAGTTAGTTTAATTTAATTAATTTAATTTAGTTAATTAAATTTAATTATTTTATATATATATACGTATATATATATGTATATAGTGGTTAGGTTAAAAGCTTTATGTTAATATAAAGCTTTAATTGTCATATATATTTTAACTAAATTTCTATATTTAAAAGGAGGTGCATTAGAATAGTTTTTATATTGTTAAAATTGCTTTAATTAGCTTTTTTAAAGAATATAAATATTAATAAAATATATTATATATTGTTAAAGTTATTTGTATTTATTTATAATAATAGTAGATTTATATATAATTGGTAGTAATTACTTATTACCTTTTAAATTTAATAATATAAAGTATTATTAAAATATATTAGGTTATTATAAAAATGTTATTATAAAAGTAAGTTATTATTGTTATAATATTAGAGGTAAATATAATGTTAAATATTATTATAAATTATTAAATATTTTTATTTATTTTTATAAATATTTATTATAATATAAATACCTATTTTAATTATTATTTAAATAATTATACTATAATATATTAATGCTTTTTAAACGTTATAAGCACTAGCCTTTAATATTTAAGTCCCTTAAAGCTAATAACCATAACTTACTAAGTGAAACTAATAAAAGTAGCTATAATTAAGTATAAAAGCGTTTTAATATTTTACCTTTTACTATTTGTATTATTATTAAACTTGTTATTAATTTTTATTACTAACCTTATTAAAGTTAATTTAAGGATTATTCCTAAGTTATTAAAAGCCTTTAAAATGTTTAAATCTTCCTCTTTTACTTATAAAATAATTTGAATTTAAAATAATGGAATTAAAATTATTAAAGTAATTTAAAAAGATAAAGATTATAATAATTAATATATGATTTAAAGTTTAAATATTAAATGTTTATTTTGAGAAGATTTTTTATAATTTAATATCCTATTTTAAATAAAGGATACTCCGCTTATACTACTTTTCTTAAAACTTTATAAGTGATTATTTATTACTTATTAAGTAATGTTATTGCTATTTAAAATATATTATTGCTAATAATTATAATGCTTTATTAAATATATATATATTAAACGTATAAGCATTATCTTTATTAACTTTATCTTTAAGTATAAGTCCTTTTTTAATAAAAGCCAGCCTCCTTAATTTTTAAGTAAACTTGTTAATAAAAGGATAAAAGGATTAAAAGCTAAGTTGTTAAAAGTATAATAATAAAGGATAGGCTTTGTTATATAAGATTGGCTACTTATTTTAAATTATTATTTAGGAATATTATTAAGTTTAATCGTTATTTATTTAAATATTTATTATTAAAGCTATAAGAAATAATATAGGTTATATGATATATTAAAAATGGTATAATTATTTTATTAGCTTATATTTTAAGTTAGGGTTAGCTTATAAAGCTTTAAAGGTTTTATTTAAAAAGGTGTATAGTAATTATTTATTAGTTTCCTTTTTTATTTAATATTTCCCTTTATTATTAAGGATATTACTTATATTATTAAGTGATTTAGTTGTTTAAGTTTATAGCTTACTTAGGTATTATTCATTAATAACGAAAGAAAAATAAGTTGATTTGTTCCTTGCTTTGTATAAATTCTTAAAGCTTAGCCTTGTTATATATAAAATAATTATTTACTAACTTTTTAATATTAGGTTATATTTTGCTATTATAATCTTTTTATATGTTTTTATTAAATATAAAAAGGGGAAAGTATATTTATTAAATAAAATAAAAAGAGGTTAATTTATATAGTTTAAGTTTATTTTAGTGTTATAGCTTAATGTTAAAATATTTACTTAAAAATTATTTGCTTAAGTAATATTTACTTAAGAATTATTTGCTTAAAAATTACTTACTTAAAAACCATTTGCTTAAAAATTATTTGCTTAAAAATCACTTGCTTAAAACTTTTTTATAAAGAAATTTATAAATATTATTATACTTAGGTATTAAAATTTAAATAAAGTTTAATAATGATTAATAAAACGATAAATAAGGGAGCTTAATGGTTTTTATAATGGCTATTATATTAATAGTTAAAGCGATATTATTATATACGATATTATTTTTTAATTATTTATAAAAATGTGTTTAATTAGTATTACTTTAAGTGTTAAAGATTTTTATTTAAAAGGATAAAGCCTAATAAGATTTAAGTATTTAATAAGAAATATGTATAAGGTATTTAAAATGATATATTTGCAACTTTTCTTTTTAATATTAAAAAATAAAGCTTATAAGTTTAAATTGGTTTTAAATATTATTAAAAGGAGTAATTAAGATGGTGTGTATTTACGTAGGGTTAAATAAAATGTGCGATATTTTTTACTAGTTAAAAAGGTAGCTTAGTAATATATAATTATAGATTATTTTAATATATATTTAATATTTAATTAGTAAAATATTGCTATTTATAAAGATTATTAAATAAATATGCTTTGGTTTAAAGTTATAAAAGATAATATATCTTATAATAATATTATTAATTTAATAAGTAATTGGGTTAATAATGTTACTTTTTTAATGATAAATATGGTTTTTTATTAGTAAGTTGTTATTTATTAAATAACGGCTTTTAAGTATAATATTTTTTATTTTTTTATGATGTTTTTTATCTTTTTTATAGTTAATAATATTATAATTTTATACTTAAAATAATTAAGTATTTAAGGTGTTAAAGGATAAAAATATAAATTAAGTGAAATTAGGTATTTTTATAAATTTAACTATTTAAATAGTTTGTTAAAAGCGTTATTAATTGTAAAAATAAACTTTATAAATATGGTATATTTCTTATCTTAGCCTTTATATAAAAGGTTTAAACTTAAAGTAGAAAAGATTTAAAATTGTAATAATATTAATACTTATATTATTAAATAAATAAGGTATGGAATAATTATTAACAAATTGTTTAGGAATGAAATAAAATTCTTACCTTTTATCCCTTTCTTTTTTATTTTTTACTTTTTTTTATAAATTTGTATATAAGTATTTAAATTATGTATATATATTTTTAATAAATAAGTAAAATCTTAATATAGCTATTATAATTATTAACTTTATTTAAAACTTATAATTATTTAGTTTATAAAGCTAACCTTTTAATTAAATCTTATACTTATAAATATATAATTACTATTTTTGAATATATTAATATTTAAAACTAAAGTATTATTTATATAAGCTTATTGTTTTGTTGCATTTTAAAATAAGTTTAATTAGTTTTATTTTAACGTTATGTAAGCAAATGCTTATTTTTATTATAATTATATTATATTAAATTATATTTTTATGTTAATTTTTATTAGGTTTATATATATTAATAAATTATCTCGAAGTATTTATATAATAAAATCAAATATTTTATATAAGTATAAATATTAAAAAAGTTTTATTTAAGGTTAATTTAACTTTTATTAAATAGTTGCGAAGTTAAGTATTTAGTTTATTTAAGTTAATAACTATAATATATTATTAAATATTCTTATTTTTATCCCTTTTTTTTATTTTTATTTTTATTTTTGTTCTTTTTAATTAATAATAAATATTTAATTATATTTTCTTTAGGAGTTTTAAGCTTGTTAAATCATATATTATTAAATCTTCCTTATTATATAAATTCTATTATATCCGCTTTAAAAATATATTTAAGAAAATTAAATTAATGTGAGATTAGTTTAATATAAAAGATTTGTCTTTAAAAGTGAAAAATAAATATCTTTGGATAGTAAAATAAGTTTATAAGTTTAACGAAATTTGATTTAATAGCTCCTAATGTTTTTAATAAAAGGTTAAGCTTTAATTAGGGTTGGGTAAAGGCTTTTAATTAAAATCTAAATAAAAAGAAATATTTTTTAATCTTTTTTATATCTTTAATTTATAAATCCTTTATTAGCGATAATAATAATTAGCTAAAAGTAATATATAATATTAATTTAATTAATTATATGGCTTAGGTTTTAGTAAAAGTAAAGAAGATATTTATAAGTAAGGTTATTATTTTTATAATTAAAAATTTAAATGTATAATTATTTTATTTAATCCTAATTATTTTTATTAGGTAGCTAATAATATTTATAGCTTAAGCTTAAATAAATTATTTTTTTTAATAATATTAACTTTTAAAGCTGCTATTATTAAAAGTTTCAATTAATATAATATTAATTACTTATTATAAATTATAAAGGCAAGTTTTTATATTTTCTTTAATACATTATTCCTTTTAATATATCGCTTTTCTCAATATATTATTTCTTTTAATATGTCGCTCCTTTTAATATATTACTCCTTTTAATACGTTATTTTTTTTAATATTATTCCTTTCAATATTTTTCCTTTTAATATATTTTTCCTTTTAATTTTTCTTTTTCTTAGGTATTAATATTATTTTTAATAGATTTAGCTATTTATATAGTAATAGTTAAAATTGTTTTATCCTTAAAATATATTTATTTTAATTATAAGGTAAAGTAAAGCCTTTTTTAATATTATATTATTTTATCTAATTATTTTAATGGTGCTTATATTAAGTATTATTATAATAATAGTGGTAGTAAATATTTATATTGATTTAGTATATATTTATTTATATTAATTAGATATAGTTATTATTTTAATTATATATAATAGATATAAGTAAGTATATTAAAGTAATAGGTATATTTATAATTATCTTTATTTATTTCTTAAAGTATATTAAGATTAAATTATTATAGCTAGCTTTAAGTATTACTTTTAAAGTGATTAAAAATTTAAAAGCTTAATTATTTAATATAATAAATTATATTAAAAAGCTTAAATATTAAGGGTTAATTATAAGTTTTTAAGGATTAATAATATAATATTTTACTTTAAAAAATTAAAAGAAAAGTTTTTTAAAGTTACTTTATTAAAGCTATTAAAATATATTTATATTATTAAACTTAAAAAGTAATAAGTTATTACTATTAATTATATATAAATCCTTAGTTATTGTAATAAAATGCAAATAATTTTAATAATAATAAATATATTTAATTAAAATATATATCCTTTAAAAGAGTTAATTAAAGTAAATCTAATAATATAAAGCTTATATTAATATATTATCTTCTTATAATAATAAGATTTATTATAATAAAGTTATAAATAAAACTTATGGCAAGGTAAGGATATTCTTTTTTAATTAGTTAACTTTAAAAAGCTGTGAGGAAGGTAGCTTAAATAGCTACTTAGCTAGTAAAAAAAAAAAAAAAAAAAAAAAAAAAAAAAAAAAAAAGGTAGCTTAGAATTGCAATTGCTTTTATTAAGTAATATAAGATATATAGGATATATTATTACAAAAAGGATTAGAAAAAACTTAAAATTAAGGAATTAAATACTATATTTAAATATATATATTTCCATTTTATAGCTATAATAGTATAGGTAGTATTAATTAAAATATAAGTTTAAAAAGATTAATAAAATAAACTTTATAATTTAAATATTAACTTATTTTATTTTTAATTCTTTTCCTTATATAAATGTAACTTTATATATTTTCTATTAAAACTTTTACCTAATATATTTATATTATTTATATTTTTAAATTATATAGTTTAAAAAGGACTTAAAAGGTTTAATTTAATAAGTTTAATAGTTTTAACAAGCCTAACAAGCCTAATAAGCCTAATAAGCTTAATAGCTTTAATAAATATAGCTTTAATAATTTTAATAAATTTAATAAGCTTAATAGATTTAATAACTTTAAAGTTTAAAAAAGTTTTATAAATAATGCTTTTATTAACCCAACTAACTTAAATATTTTAAATCTTTTAAAACTCCTAAAGTTTTTAAATATCCTAAATTTTTTAAAATTCCTAATATCTTTAAGCTTTTCTATTTTATATATAACTTAACTTATTATATATATAACCTAATTTTAACCTATTATATATATAGCTTAATTTAAACTAACCTTATATTTAAATTAATTTTAATTAATTATATATATAAGTTAGTTTTAACTAATTTAATATATTATTAAATTAACTTTAAAGCGATATAATTGAGATTTATTTATAAAAGCTATTTATCCCTTTTTAAGAAAATAATATTTAAAATTATTTACTAACTTTTTTTAATTTTTTTAAATATTAAAATAATAATAATATAAAAATATATCATTACTATTTATAATTATATAAATATTTAAGTATAATTTTTTTATAAATGTTATATAAACTAAGCTAAATTTAATATCTTTTAAATTATATAAGGATAATATTTTTTCTTATAAACAAGATATTTTCTATCCTTAATAAAATTAAAAATTATATAAAATGTTTTTATATAGTTTATAATATTACCTATTTATTATTAAATAAATAAATTATTATTAATAAATATTAAATCTTACCATTTCCTTTTAAAAACTTAGCTTATATAATAATTTTCTTCCTTTTCTTTTAGAAAAATAAGAGTATAAAAAAGGCGTTATAAAATATTTTTATAAATTATTAAATAAAGGAAGATTAAAGTTTATAGAATATTTTTTTATAAATATAACCTATAAATTTTATAAAAATTAACTTATTATAATTAAGCTTTTAAATTAAAACAAGGCTTTTTAACAAATATTAAAATATAACCTAACTAAGTTATTATAAAAAAGTTATTATAAAATATAAATATAATAAAAAAATATAAGTTATATATATTTAAATAAAAGTTTTATTATAACATTATTATTTATATTAAATAGGTTAGATTAAGTGAAGTAATTAAATAGAATTAAGCAAGCTTTTTAAATTATTTATTATATAACACAAATTATTTTTCGAAGTTTTTATTAATTTAATTAATAAGCTTTTATTTAATATTAAATTAATCTTAATAAAGTAATTAATATATTTATATAATTAAGTAAAATAAAAATTATAAACTTAAAAGCTAACTTCGTTAAAGTATATAAAATCTTAAAAAATTAGGACAATATAATTATTTTAGCTTTTTTCTAATTACCTTAATTTTTAATAAATTAAAGGCTAATTTTAAATTAATAAATATATTTATAAAGTTTTTATATATATTATAATACTTAATTTTTTATATTATAAATCTTTAAAGATTTATTAATTCCTTAAATTAATTTATAACATAAACTATTTAATATAAAGGTTAAAAATATTTATTAATTTTATACTAATTTTCTTTATAAATTTAATCTTAAAATTTACCTTATTTATCTTATAAAAATATTAATAAGCTATATTTTTTAAGTTTTAACTTAAAAACTAAGTAATATTATAATATAAATTTTTTTTTAAAATAAGGTTAGATATATTTAAGTTTAATTATATTAATTAAATTAATAAATATATTAATATATTAATTTCCTTAAAAAATCCTATTAAAAAGGAAAAAGTTTTATTTAAATATATATATATTAATGCGAATAAATATTAATATTAATATAAATATAATTAAAAATATATTTAAGCTTTATTAGATATAACTTTCTAATTAGATTAGATTTATTATTTTAAATAACATTTTAAAATTATAATTAAAAAGGTTAAATTATATATATACAATATAAATGCCTTTAAAATGGCTTATATTTTATTAAAAATAAAAAGACTTTATAAGCGATTTTATAACAAAATATCTTATTATAATATTATATATTTAATATTAGCGAAAAAAAAAATAACTTATCCATTTTTTAAATCTTATAAGTTTTAGTAATTAAGGATATATAAAAAATACTTATAATTAATTAGCTTTAGTAAATATATAAAATAATTTTTATTATTATTATTAAAGTTATTTAATGATTTAAATATTAGTAATTACCTATTATTAAGTTAAAATATATTTACTTTAAATATTATTTATATTTATTTCAAATTAAAGTTTATATTTATTTTTATTTAGTTTTATATCTTTTTAAGTGGTATTTAACTTATTTATATTTTATTATATTTAATTAAGATTATATTAAAGTTAATTAAGCTTTTTATGATATTATTTAACTTTATTATAAGATATTTTATTTAATAATAATCTTAGATTTTTTCCTTTAATCTTGTATTATTTTAAATAATTGCTTAAGTTAATGTAATTATTTTTATATAATTTAGGGTTATTATAGCTAATAAATTATAATAGATATTATATAAGCTATTTGTTATATATTTAATATATATTTAATATTAAAAAGTTATTAAAGTTATATTTGATTAAAAGCTTTTTAAGCTTATACATTAATTACATTAATTTAATATCTAATTTATTACAAATATTTATAACATAATTTTAAATATTAATATTACCTATATTTAATTATATATAATAAATATAACTTATTATAATATAATTTTTACCCAGTTAAAACTTAATTTAATAATTATTTCACTATTTTATAAACTAAATATACTTTTCTTTAATAATATTATTATATATGATATAAAATATTACTTAATTTATGATTTTATCCTTATTAAAAAAGCCTTGTTTAATTAAAATTTTAAAATAACCTTATATTAATTATTAATTTAAATTTAAATTATTATAACTTATATACCTTTAAATAAATTTAAATAATATATAATTTAACGCCTTGTTATATTTTTTAATAGCTATATTTACCATTACTTAATTTTTTTATTTTCCTTATTAATCCCTTATTTATAAGATTTTATAATATAATTACCTTAATGTTATTTAATTATTATATCATTTAAATTAACTATAATTATTTTTAATTTATTAAAATTAACTAAGTGAAATTATATTTAAGCCATAAAAGATATTTTAATTTTATAATCTATTTAAATTTAAAATGGTTAAAAGCTTAACTTAATAATAATAAAAAAATATTAATTTAATATATTAGTAAATAAAAAGTTAAATTAGCTAACATTAATTTATAATATTTTATAAGAATATATATTAATATTAATATAAATCTTAAAACTAATAAAGTAAAGCTTTTAATATTTATTTATAAATTATATAAAGTTTAAATTAGAAATTAAAAAGATTATATTTTATAGGTTTTATTTAAATTATTTCCTTTTTTTACGCTATTATATAACTTATAAATACTATTAGCAATATTCCTTATAAGCTATATCTTTTATAATATTTAGCTTTAAATATCTTTAAACTAATTTATAAATTTAATCTTAACTTAAGTTTTTAAAAAAGTTTATTACTTCATTATATTACTTAAAAAAATAATATAATTAAACCTAAATATATACTTTCTTAATCGGATTTACTATTTTTTTTATTATATTATTTTTAAAGCAAATTTAAATAATAAGAAAAATGCTAATATTAAGCCTTTATATACTATGTAATTATTTAAGGATTTTTTTATTATAAATATTTTAATAATATATAAAATATTATATATATTTCACAAGCTTAGTTAAATAGTTAATTAGCTTATAACAACCTATCTACCACTATTACAATTTACATTTAAAAAACCATTATAAAATATTAATTTTAAATTATTCCTTTTTTAAATATATAATAATATTAAAATATAACATCCTTATTTTAAAAAGTTTAAAAATATTAGCTTTAATAATATTAATATTTTATTTTTTTTAATATAATTTCCACTTTACCAAATATCGTTAAAATATTTATTAGCTAATATAAAAATTATATTCATTTCTAAGCTTTTAAATAATTTCTACTTATAAGATTTAATCATTTAAATACCATTGTATAATTTAATTTTTAAAAGGTTTAAAATTGGCTTAAATTAGTGGCATGTTAACCTAGTTAATAATTTATAGTTAATAAGTAAGATTATTATTAAGAGGTAAAAAAAAATTATTTAAAAGTTATATAAAAAATAAAGATATAAGCTAATACCTTTAATATTAAGCCATATATATTATAATTAAAAGCCTTTATCTTATATAAATAACTGATTTTCATATGTTTTAAGTTATTTTCAACCTAACCTTTTTTTTATATAGCTAAAATATTATTATTAAAATTTATAAATATTATAACTAAATCTTATAACACTAACTGCCTGCTTTAACGCCTTAATGCTTTTAGCTTTTTTTAATATAAACAACTTATTAAGTTATTTAACTTTTTTTCCAAAAAAGTTTTTTCAATAAAATTTTAAAATTTCATTTTTCTAAATAAAAGGATACCATTTATTTAAAGTAAAAAAAAAGGAAGTAACCTTAATTAAATATATAGGATTAACCAAAGCTATACCTTATTTGATAATTTATTAACTTTAATCCTTAACTTAATTAAACTTAGTAATATAATTTAAGATTTATAAAATTAAATAAAAATATTTATAATAACTATTAAAAATATATTACCATTATTATTTTATAAGTTTATTTACTTATTTAAACATATACCTTAAAAGATTAAAAACTTTTTTAAATTAGGTTTAAAATCTCTTTATATATTTCCCAACCATAATAAAATAATTATAATTATTCTTAAACTTTACTTAAAATTTAAATAAATCAAGTTTTTTTTTTTAAAGATTTAATTAGTTACTTACTTTTTAAAAACTTAGATAAAGTAATTATTTCTAGTTTTTTAAAATATCTTATTTAAAATCTTTAAAAAAAGCCTTAAACTAAAAGAAAGATATATAAAATATTACTTTCATTTATTATTAAAAAATAAATATATTTTCTTCATTAAGGAAGTTATTAATTAAAGTTACCTCCTTTTAATAAAATATTTTAAAATTAATATTAAAAATAAAAAAGTTTTAAAACATATTTATTATAATAAAAAATTCATTACTTAATAAGCTATTTAGATGTTTTTATTTAAAGGATTTTAATATTTAAGTAAAAAACCTAAATTTATAATAAAAAAGGTAAATTTACATATAATTAAAGAAATTATCTAATATTATTGAAAAGATATTTACTTTAGCACATATTAAAGCCTTTTAAATTAAAGCAAAAAGGATAATATTATTAACGTATATTATAATTTCTTTAATTATAATTAAAACAAAACCTACCATTATAATTAAAAAAAATAAATAGATTTAATATAATAACTTACTTTTTTTACAAACTTATTATAAAAATTTATTACGCGATTTAACTAATTTATATTATGCTTTAATAACTATTTTAATAATAATAATTATATATATTAGCTTTTTTAGCTTAATAATATTTTAAAATAGGTTTTATTATATATATATTTATTAACCTTAATAACTTTTTCTTAATCTTAATGTTTAATCTTTTTAAATAATAAACTATATAATAAAGGTTTTATTAAAATTATTTTAATATAATGTATAATCTTTTCATTAATTAACTTAATTTAAGTTGGTAAGATTTAACCTTTTAAATATGTTCTTTAATATTAATTAGCTTCTTATATAAAGCGTTATTAAATTTAATTAAATTTACCAGCTATTTATTTTTATATCGATTATATATATTTTTCATTGAAATATAAATAATTAACAACATTAACTTTATAAGGCATTATATAATAAGATAAAAGCAATAAATTAATTAGCAATTATATTTGATAAAATTATTAAGGATATGCTTAATAATATTTATTTATTATTATATATATAATATTAATTTTAAAAAAGAATAAAAGGAATTAAAATTTTATTTTATAAAATTTAATACTTACCTTATCAATTTTTAATTAATATAAGATTAATTTTAAAACTTTTAATATAAAGTTATCTTTTTTATTATTATTTAATTTAGATTTTTAATTAATATTATTTAAACTAAATTTGCTTTTACTTTTTATTATTTATTATTTTAGTTATTTAAAAATGACTTATCGCAATATATATAAAGAAAATAACAAATAGGTATTATCTAGTATATATAAAATTAAAGATAATCTATTTTATAAAAAAATCATTTAATTTAATAATAAAATAAACCATATTATTTACTTTTTTTACTATTTACCTTTTCACATAATTATTATAAATAAATAAAAAGAAAAATATAATAATACAAATAACCTATAATATTTTTAAAGATTTTTAACCTATTTTTAAGGACTTTTATAACTTCCTTTTAAGCTTTTTTTTATTATATATTATAACATAAACGTTATTTATCATATAGGCTAAAATAAGTTTTAATATATATAACCTTTTATTAACTTTATTAAAAATAATAAAGTTAAATATACATTATTATTTATATTTAATAACATTTTATTAGCTAATATTAATATTATTACCAATAATATATTATTTAACTATAAGAAAATAAAAAGGATAAATATTAAATAATAAGTAATAAAATCTTTATATTACATGTGAAATAATGTAATAATTAAGCTATAAATTAATATATATTTTTATTAATATTACATTAATAGAAAAAGTATTAAAGCTATATTAGTATTAATAATTAAGCTTATATAATATAAGTTTAATTAAAACTTAATTTAAAAATTAATTTAATAGTTATATTTTAAAGGTTATTAATATTTTTATTTCTTATACAATAAAAAATACCTTTCACTTTTTATAAAATTAGCTTATTTAAAATATTATTTTAAAATATAAATTTAATAAGTTAACATTTTATATTAAAGCTAACTTTAATATAAAATTCATTTTTTATTTAAAAGTAACTTAAATGTTTAAAATTAATATAATATAGCTTAAAAATTATAATAATATAATGATAAGATTTTTATTTAATAAGGATATAATGTTTTAAAAACTTATTAAAAATATTATTAAAAAAAGGATTTATAACATTTATATCATTATATATTAAAAGTAAATTTTACCTTTAGTTAAATAATTTAAAATTAAATTTATCCCTACTTTAATTATATTAGCAAAGTTATAAAATAAAAAAGATAATAATAATTCCTTATTTATTAATAAAAATAAGCAATAACATTTAAAAAAGATTTATTATAAGTATAATTTTTAGCTACTTTATCCTATTATATTAAATAGAAATTAAGTTAAAGAAAAAAATAACTTATTTATAAATAATAATAAGAAAAAGTAACTAGCATAAATTTAAGCTAAGAAAGCACTCCGCTATTTTTTTTTTATTTATCCCAAATATATTAATATATAAGTAGGTAAAGGAATTAAATGATAATTTATTTATTAACAATAATAAGTAAAAGCATATAATATAATATTAATTTAAAATAATATTTATCATATTTTTTCCCAGTTTAACTATATTAATAAAGAGATAGGTTATAAAAGTAAATGATAATCTAAGCTATATATTATAAAGCCATACCCAAATATATAATAAAATAATAAGTTTTATTTAAAATTATATTATTAATTTAATTATTAATATTTAATAAAAAAAAGCAAATTTTAAAGCATATATTTTACTAAGAAAAGTTATTAACTTTAGTTTAAATTTAAATAAGTTTTTAAATATTTAAACTATTATTAAAATAAAAAAGTAAAATTTCTTATCTCATAAGCTTAAACAATTAACAAATAATAATTTTACAATATTAATATAAGAAAAGGATTAAAATATAATTATTAAAAAAGAACTAACTTTAATTTATAACTTAAAGCTAATAGTATGGAAAGAAGGTTTTCTTATATTTTTTAATAATTAAAATAAGATTAAAAAGATTAAAAAAAATATGTAAGAAAAATTACTTATTATTTTATTTAAAACTAAAGAAAAAAATATGCTAATATTTAACGCTATAAATATATTTTTTATAAGGTAAAGTAATGTTTTTTCGTAAGCGTATAACCTTTTTAACATATAAGGATATTACATAAGTAAGCTTCCTTTATATATTAATACTAATGATTTTTTAATATTTACTTTAATATTTAATAATAATATTATTTTAATAACATTAAATAACCTATCTTTTATATTACCTTTTATTAAATGCTTATTATCACCTAATATATTTAAGAAATGAAAAGCCAGCCAATTATTTATTAAACTAATAAGTAAAAGTAGGCTTATAACCTATTAAAAAGCTTAAGATTTATAAATAACTAATATAACCATTAATAAGGAACTTTATATTAATTTATAAAAAAATTAAAAGGCTAAAATACCTTAAATTTTTAAAAAAACGTTAAATTATATATATAATATTTACTAATAATTATCATATTAATATCTTTATTATATATTCCTTTTTATTTTTTTAAATATATATAATTTGATAAAGGTTTTATTAAAAATTAAATTAAAGATAATATTATCTTTGCTTAATAACACCTTATTGTTATAACGTTAAATATAAGCTTATTTAAAAAAATCCATAAAAATGGTTAAAATATTATTATATATACTTTTAAGCTAAAATTTTAAGATATATTTAATACCTTTTTTTTATAATCTTAAAGTAATAAAGTAAAGATAGCTTTAATTAAGTTAAAAGTAAAATAGTTAATAACGGCTTTTACTTAAGTAATAATTTTAAAAATATTTATAATAATAGTTAAAAAGATAATATAATTTAATAAAGACTTATATATTAATATAAATAAATATATTTTAATTATAAATAATTATTTAAAATAAACGTTAATTATATTTTAACTTAAATATATTAATATTTATATCTTTATTTAAAAAGTCCTTTACCTTTTTTTATTTACGTTTTACTATTTTTTTAAAATCTTTTAATGTATAAAAATATTATTATTAAAATATTTATTTTAATAATTTTAAAATTATATAATTAAATATAAGCTTTTTAAAGTTTACTTATAGCTAAAGAAATTTATCATTAACAAGGCCATTTTTAATACTTAAGTATTTATAATAATAAAGGAAATAGTTAAAATTATTAATTTTAAAATAACTAAGGAGAAATATCATTATATATGTTAATAATATGATTATTTTATTTATTTTTAAAAGAAAAAGGGAAAAAATACTATATTATATTAGAAATAAATATTTAAGGAAATTTATTTTAATATTTATACAATATACTTAGCATTTTTTATTATTTTTAAAACTAATAAAAGATAACATAACTAGCAATAAAATAGCTTTTAATAATTATTAATTATATCTTTTTACCTTTACTTAAATAATAATTTTAAAGCTATTAATTAATTATAATAACTTTAATAATAAATGTTAAATATATAATAAAGGAAATTATTAAAATCCTCTTTTATCCTTAATTAAAAAGCATTTATTTTTTTTATATAGTAAAATATTAATAATTATAAGTTATTAATATTTAATATAAACCATATAATAAAAAGCTTTATAAAACAATTATTAAATATAAGGCCAAAAATAACATTTTTTTATTATAAATAATTATTATTTAAACTTATAAATATAAAAATACCATTAGTAAGTTAATTCATTACACCTACTATATTACTTAACATATATTTAATTTTTACAAATAAATAAGGTAACATTAAACCCTTATAATTAATTATTAAATTATTTTAGTTATTAATAAGATTCGTTATAACAATTGATATATAATATTTATCAAATGCTTTAATATTATATTTAAAAGTTTTATTAAGCTTAAAAACTTTTAGCCTTATAAAAAATTCACAAAGGTAATATTTAAAGAATTTATTTTTATTATATTTTAAAAACAAATTAAGCTTAAAAAAATTAAGCCTAAAATAACAAGTTATAATAACCTTTAAGATACTTTTGCTTAAGAATTTAAAGTTTTTTTCACTTACAAAGGTATTAAACTTATTTTTTAGCTATTTTTTAATAAATAACTTCTTATTATATATTATAAGTATTAAATTTTTTAATATAAAAGGATTAATTAATTAAACTTAAGTTATAAATATAATTACCTAATTTAAAATTTAAATTATAAAAAGGTTATTAAAATTTATAATAAAAATACCTATTATATTAAAATGGCTTTAATATTTTCATAATTTAATATTAATTTTCCCTAATACTTTAAACTTTTTTAACATTTTAAACTCACAAAGATTTATTTTATTAAATAAGACTAAGTTTAATTTAATTAAGATTTTTAAAGATTTTAAAGGCATTTTAAGATTTAACTAATTTAAATTAAAAGATTAAAGCTATATAATAATAAAGTTAAAAAGAAAATTATAAAGAATAAATTTCTTAATAACTAAATTAGAATAATTAAAAAATAGCATAGGATGGTTATTTATAAGAAAAGATAATAATATAAAATTAGTTATTATAAGATTAACCTTAAAATAAGAAGTATTTTTTTAAGGAATTAATGTAATAAATATTATTAAAAAAATATTATTTTTAAAAGGACTTATTTAAAAGATAATTAATTTATAAAATATTAATAAAGATAGATATATTTAATAAAAAGCTTATATTAAAAAAGGGATTAATTTGAAAATATTTATTATTAAACTTAAATCTTAATATTATTAATGTGTTTATTTCTTATTATTTTATTAATATAATAATTAAATATATATATTTAATATTAAATAAACCTTAAGGAGTTATTATTTTTTGCTAAGTTTAGTATTACTATATTAAGAATATGCCTTTTTTATACGTTATAAACTATTATTTATTACTGTTTTAAACCATTAATCCTAATTTTATTTGGGAGCTAGCTTTAAAGATAAGGACTTATAAGTTAATTATTGCTTATTACGTTTTAATTTATTATTATAAAAATGAAAAAAAGTAAATAAATTAGTTAATAAATAAGATAAATAATATTAAAGATGTAAAATGTTTTTACAATTTTAAAGGCTAAAATTTATGATAATAATAGGTTAATCGTTTAGGTAATAAAATAAGGTAATTGTAATATTTTCTTTTTTTATTAAGGTTTTTAAGAAATAAATAAATAGGAACTTAACAACCTTATTAAAATAGCTATATTTTATAATAAAATTAGGTATTAGCTTAATTTTAACCAGTATAAAATGATAAGAATAAAATGGTATAAGGAAAAAGTTTTAAAAATGTTTTAATATAAGAAAAATTTAAAAAGCAAACATGCATATATAAGGAATTTAAATATTATTTTATTTTAACAATAATACACATTTTTTACAATTATTAAAAGTAAGGTATAACTTTAATTAATTATAATTTTATAAAACTAATATATAATTTTTTAAAAAGTATAATATTTAATAACTTTTTTAAAACTATTTATAATATTTTAATTATATACTTTTACAATTATTATTATATAAAGTTATTTAAATATAAAGTAAAAAAGTATTTAAAAATAATAGTTTATTATATTATATAATATTTATTTTTAAAAAGTAGCTTTAATATTAATAACATAAAATTATATTATTATATTACTATTAATAAATATATAATAATAGGAAGTATAATAGTAAAAAAAAATTTAATTTAAATCATTAATTATTTATTAAAATAATAAAAATAAATTATTACATTATATATCTTTATAAATATTACCTAATACTTTTTTTTTATAATTTTAAAATAAATAGTTAAAAGTAACTTTACACATTATATACTTTTAAAAAAATTTATAAGGACTAGTTTTTCCCTTTTACTTTAACTTTAAATATAATAATAATAACAATAATAATAATAATATCCTTATTATTATATAAAAATAAAGTTGAAAAAAGGTTATATATTTTTTTACTATTATAATAATAAGCTTTAATAAATGATATAAACTTATTAAAATTTCCATCCTAATATTCAATTAAAGGAAAAAATACCACCTTTACTACTTTTTTTCCAATTTAAAATAAAAACTTAAAAAACTTTAGGCTTAAATTTATACTTAAACTAACCCTTTTACTTAAAAAACAATTAATCTTTAATAAAAACAAACTCATTTTTATTAAACCTTAATCACAACTATAACTATAAATGATAAAACTTTATAACATTATCCTTACTTACTAATAAAAACCAAGGCTTTTTATAAAAAAGATTTAAATTATTTAAAAGGTCATTAAAAAAATTATAAAAGGAATATAAACTAAGATTATAATCCTTAAACTTAACATTATTATTAAAATATTTTATTTAACTTATACAAACCAAATAAATAAAATCGGCAATATTACTTTTATTAATATTAAGCTTATTAATATTAACATCATTAATATTAAGCTTACTAATATTAAAAATACTCCTATTATTATTATTAACACTAAAGATAATATTATCCATATTTAAAACTTTAACATTTTAAACAACTTTTAAATCTTAGCGATTATATTTTTTACCTATAATATTTTTAATTTAACCACCAATTACTTTATTAAATAATTAAAAAAAGAATTAAAATAAAAGTATTTATTTAACCATTTTATTTTTTTTCATATCTTAAAAAAGTATAAAATACTTAAACTTACCATTATCATTTATAAAAAACATAATAATAATATTAATAAATAAAAACTAATTAAACTAAGCAAAAAGAAATTTAAAAAAATATTCAATTAATAAAATAAAAATATTATAATATAACAAATAAATTTTTATATCAAAATCAACAAACTTACTTAAAAGGTTTAAAACATAATAAACTAAATATAAGCGTTTTTTATTTTCAAAATTAAGCTTAAAAACGAAAACAATAATATTCAAATCTTAAAAAATATAAACATCTTTATAAAAGAAAATATAGTTTTAAAAATACAAATATATAGCTATACTTTTATTTAATAAAGTAATAAATTACCATATATTATTTATTTTAATAAAGGTTTTTATTATTTAAGGGAGGATATAATTAAATTTAAAGATATTAATTTAATTTATAAGAAAATAAAAAATACGATCGAAGTTATATGCTAATAAAACTTAAGCAATTATTATAATAACGAATACCTTAGTAATATTAAATATAAAAACACTAATTATAAATATATTAGGATATAAATTTCTTTAAAATTTTAATAATATATTCGGAAATTTCCAATGGTTAAAATAAAATATAATAAGATATAGTTTTTTTATTAATAAATATTAATAATTTAATAAAACAAATAAAATATTTAATTTACTTTTTTTATAACTAAAATAGTGGAAATAATAAACTTTAATTAAAATTATATAATTTTTAAATATATAACGTTTATCTTTTAAATTAAATAATATAAATAAAAATGATTTATTATAATTTAAAATATTATAACCTTTATCATTTATTTATACATTATTAAGGATAATATAATAGATAATATAAACCATATTATATAAAAATACACTATTATTAAAAGCTTAAAAAATGATTAATAAAGTTAATAAGATATAACTAAGATAATAGATTTTAATTAACAATTAAAAATATATTTTTTAAAAATTATTAAGAAATTAAATATAATAAAGAGTATTTTTAAGCCTTATTTTTATAGTAAATTTAATAATAATATTAATTAATAATAAGCTTTAATAATAATATTTAAATACATTTAAAATTAATAATAATATTTTTAAATAAAAATTATATAATTATAATATTAAGCTTAAATTAGTTATTATAATAATATTTATCTCATATTATTTTAAAAAAATAATTAAAGCCAAATAACCTTATAATATATATAACTAATTAAAATTAATTATTTTATAAAGTTATATTATTATTAACATAAAGTTATATTATTATTTTTATTAACAAATATATAATATTAAAAAACATTATAATAAAGAAAAATTCAATTTAAATTATTAACTATTTATTAAAATAATAAAATCCTTAATATTATTATATTATATATCTTTATAAATATTACCATAATTTAATTTATATATATCAAACCTATAATTAATAATCACCTTTTTAATAAATATATTTATTAAAATTAAGCAAATAAAAATAGCTATAAAATACTTTCTTATTTATAAAAATTATTAAAGCTAATAATAAAGGTTTAAATTAGCCTTAATCACTATAATTAAAACTTTTATCACTATTAGCTAAGCTTTTTATAAAGCTTAAAAGCTTTGATATAACATATTATAAAAAATGTTTAAATTTCTAATCGTAATTATTAGAAAAGTAATTAATATTATTTAGGTAATAATTACTTAATCTATTATAATTATTAGGCTTAAATTTATCATTATTTAATTTTTATTTAATTTCTTTTATACGATATAAATAATAAAGCTTTTATTATTTTCTAATAATAAAATTAGCTTTAATAATATAACTATTATTTTATTTCTACCCTTTTTCATTAATAGCTTTAATAGATAATTTATTAATTTTATTATTAAAAGCCATTTTATACTAATATATTTTTAAGTTATTTTTATTTATAATTATATAATAAATAAAATATTAATTATTAACATTATCGCTATTTATTATATTAATAATATAATAAGTAAAAATAACTTAAATAAAACAAGTAAAAAAAAACTTTATTAATATATATATAATTAAATAATAAAAACGGTTTTAATAAAAAGAAAATATTTATATATTTAAATCTTTTAACTTATTTAATAAATTTCATATATACATACTAAAATAATATTTACCCTTATATATTAAGTTAGATTTTAAAACTATAATAATATAATTTTTATTATAAAAAATATAAACATTATTACAAAGGAAAATTATATTACATAAATAATTAATAAACCTTTTATATTTAATACTATTTTTAAACTTAAATTTAACTATATTATTAATAATTACCTAATTTTAATAAGTTTTTAATATAATATAACCTTTTACTATAAATATAAGGTTATAAATTAAAAGGCATAAGCTTTTATTACTATTATAACTATTTAAACTTTAAAAAATAAAAGAAATAAAGCCATTAATATATAAATAAAAATTATTAACGCTTAAATTATTAATACTTAACATGCTAATACTTAAAGCTTTATAATAAGTAATAATAGCTAAAGTATATTTAATTTTTAAAGCCTTTTATAATATAGGCATTTTCTTTAAATAAATCTAATTATAAAAATTAAATACAATTAAATAAGGTTTATCTATAATGCAAAGTTAATATAACTTAAAGAAATTAGAAAAAAAGCTTAACTATTAATAAATAAAAGAACATAAAAATAATACCATTTAATAAAGATAAAATTATTAATAAATATCGTTTTTTCTAATCTAATACGTTTAAACAAAAAAAAAGGATTTTCATCTTATACCTTTTAACTTTTATTAAATTTTTAAATATTACCTATAATAATATAACAAATATAATAAATAATTTTATAATTTAAAAAGTTATAATTTAAAATATGAAAAGTTAATAATTTAATAAATAAGGTATAACTTAGATAATAAATTATAATTTCTTTTTTTAATTACTATCATTCCACCCTTTTTAAAACCAATAATATTAAAATATAAAATAGCTAATACCTTATTATAAATATAAAGAATTAAATTTAATATATAATATATATTAATAAAATAAATATAAATAGCTAAAAATATTAAGATATCGTTTTTTTAGTGGCTTTTTTTTAAACTTTTAATTTCCTCATAACTAATTAATACTAATATATTTTTAAATAGGAATTATATTGGTAATTTTAATTAAAGGTTTTATACATATATTTTAAACTTGTTTTCTTTTTAATTAGAAATATCTTAACCTTTTTAATATAATATAAATATATAGTTTAAGTAGTTATTTTTAGTAATTATATAGTCTTTTAAGCTATATTACTTAAGTATAATATTACCGTATAAATGTATATTTCTTATAAAGATTTTTTATTTTAATTATCTTTATAAATATAAGCTATTATTAAAGTTTTTTATGTTAAATAATAATAATATATATTATAATTTAGCTTATTATATTAGTTATATATTAATTAAAAATGCTTAAGTTAAAGAGGAATTAGTTAAACTTTTTTTCTTATTACTTTTTATTATTAACGTTATTAATTATTATATTTTATAACTAGTTAATAATATTTTATTTATAAATAATTATTATTTTTATAATTTTATTTATAGTTTAAATAATAAGTATTTTATAATTACCTTTTTTATATTATTATTTTAATTATATTTTATAAAATTATATTTTATTATTTTAAACTTTACTTATTAGTAATTTTTATATAATAACTTATTAAAGCTATAATATAATATTTATATTATTAAAGTACTTTAATTAAAAGCTTAAGGCTTATATATTTTAAATCGATTTATAATAATATTATAAAATAAGTGTTATTACTTAATAAAAGTTATAATTGGTATAAAAAAGGCTTATATTATTTTTTTAATTAAAGAATTTTGGTTTAATATAAATGATATAAATTAATATATTTAAATGTAAAATAATTTTTATAAGATTAATAATTTTAATAATATTTTCTTTTTTTATGTTAATATATATAAAATATTTAATAGTAAGATATTTATTGTTTTTTTTAAGTTGTGTGATAATTGATATGTATTAATTATATATATATTACATTAATTACTTATAATGTTTTATAAGTTAAAGGGTATATTTTAAAATTGTTTATTATATTAGTTATATAATATATTTTTTAAATATTTTTTTGTTTATTTTATTTGAAATATTTTAAAAAGTATTATAGTTTAGCTTTTTTTTATTTTAAAGCTATATAATATTATTATATATATTTATGAAAATATATTAAATAGGTAGTTTATAAATTTTTATATAATATTTATATCTTTAATAAATAATATTTCTTTTATTAAAGCTTTTATTTGTTTATTTTTGTTTTTTAATAAATGTTTTTAATTTAGTTATAAAAAGGTTATTAAAAATATATATAATATTAATAATATAAATATATAAGATTTTATTATTAATAAAAAGGTTATTAATTATAATAATAATAATATTAATATTAATTTTAAGTTTAAAAATTTTAGCCGTTTATTTAAAAGGAATAAAAATGGTTATAATAGTAATGATAATATTAATATTAATTTTAAGTTTAAAAACTTTAACCATATATATTATAAAGTTTAAAAAGGTTATTTTTTAGCTAAGCTTTAATTATCTTTTATAGTTAGCTTATTTAAACTAAGCTTAATAATTAACTTTATAATTATCTTTTTAAGCTAAAGTAATATAAGTTTAATAATATTTAAAGTTAACTTATTTATTAATTTAAAAAGGTTAAAGTTAAATTTTAACTTTATAAAGATTGTTTTTTTAAAGCCGATGGATTAAAATATTATTATTGTTTTATGTAAATAGGTTAGCTTTAATAATTTAAGTATTTAAGGCTTAAGTTTTAAATAAGGTAATATTAGTATTATTATTTAATATATTATTTAAGCTTAAATAGGCTTAGCTTTAATGTTTTAAATTAAATAATGTTAAGTTTTACTTTTTTATTAAATTAATATTTAAGTTTAAATTAGCTTAGTTTTAATATTTAATTTAAATAATATTAAGTATTATTTATTTATTAATATTAATTAATATTATCGTTAATATATTATAATAATATATTATTTATTAAATATTTAATTTAAGCTTAATTAATTAATATTTTTAATAGTTATAAACTTTACTTTTAATTAAAATATTACCTTTTTTACTTATTTTTTTTTAATTATTATTAATATTATTTTTAAAAACTTTAATTATAAATAACGCCTTTAAAACTTTAGTTATTAATAACGCTTATAACTTTATAAACTTTATTTTTTATAAAGAAAAACTAGTTAAAGTTAAAGTTTTAATATTAATAAATTTAATCATTACGATTAAATTATTTTGGTTTTTACATATATTTATTAAACCATTATATATATTATATATAAGAATATCCCGTATATATATATAAATTTTTATATGGTTTAAATGAATAATTAAAATGATTTGGCAGTTTGGCGGATTCTTTGATTTCGTCCATGGTAGGTTCACCGTTGAGTTAGCTGTGTGATACGTGAAAATCTATACGCATTTTCAGCTGAATCGACTATGATTTGCCAATACAAGAACCTACCACGGAACCCATTTGATAGCAATGTCGGGTTTTGAGATTGCCGGTGTGATTCTAGGAGCCATTCCTGTTGTTATCTCCGCCTTGGAACATTACAAGGCAGGAAAAGGTGTCCTCCCTTCGTTTATCAAGTGGGAAGGCCAACTTGACACGCTCATCGAGAGACTCGAGGACCAGAGGCTCTCATTTTATTTCAATATCCTCGAGCTGCTACAGGGTGCTGGAGTAGAGGATGTTATAAATAGTGACTATGTACCGGAAGAAACATGCGTCTCTATCTTGCAAAACATGAGGAACGAGACTAAGGTAAAGGAATACTTCGGAGCGATGTATGACAGGTTCTTGAAGATCTTGGGGAGATATGAAAAGTGCCTCAAAATCATTGTTTCAAAATTGATGCACATCTACCGCCCATCAAATGTACTGGCCCCTATAAGAAGAAGACGAGCCTCCTGCTGGTATAGCTAACCGTCCAATCTAGGTAGCGAGAGATGATTTGGCTGCTATTTTAGCTGCTAATCAACTCAGGAAAGGGTCCTTTGCATTCAAAGAGCGAGTGAGATTTACAATCGAGAAGGGCCTCTTGAAAGAATTGATCGAGGAATTACGCGAAGACAGGCTCTCGCTTAAGACCATTATCAAGGGTATGCGAACACAGCGGGAATATACAGCCAGGCAGGCGTCGCACGATGCAGAGAGATTAGCCAATATATTCGGGCAAGTCCAGACCAATGCGACGCCTTTATTCGCGGCTGTGTGTAAAGTTTGCACTTGCAACTGTCCGACTAGGCATAAAGTCCTGATGCGACTTGATAATCGTATGCGTTTGCAGAAAGAAAGATCAATATTTAAATGTAAAATGAAAGGACAGATGACATTCAATCTTGTCTTCGAATTCGAGGACTACATGCAGGAAGCCTTAGTCGATGCGTCTGAAGTTGAAGAGGCTGGGGTTGAAGACGGCGAAGTCCTGAACCGAGGTGCGGTCACAAAGGTCCCTACCGTCACATTTAGTACGATGGTCGCCGACCCAGAGTGGGAGATAAACGAAACAGATTTTAAATCAACGAAAGTAACCGACATCTGTCGCCACGCGTGCAAAGCACGATCATCAGGGCACGTCCTCAGGCTTCAGCTCACCAGAAACGACTTGCACCTACTCGAAGGTCCGTCCCAGTCACGACGAGACTTTTCTGCTTCTATGTCCCTGGAGGAACTGCTTCAGGATGGAGTCGATGATAGAAATGCGCGTATGAACCCGAAGCAGAAGACCCTTTTAGCCCTAGACGTTGCCGCGTCGATCCTGCAACTGCGCCAGACCTGTTGGTTTAATATTCCATTTGCCAGCAAGAGTATCAAATTCCCCTTGAAGAAGGATGGCAGTTTGAAAACGACTGCCCTCGAGCCGTTTGTCGGACGAGTCATGGTAGAGGACCCATCGACGTGGTCGGGTGTTAATGGAGGTCCTGACCCGAGAGTGGCTCTTCTAGAACTAGCCATACTCTTACTAGAAACATGGCATGATGAACCACTGGAATTATGGATGGCTAGAATAGGGATGACAAGTACCGAGTCGGAGGAGACGCGAAGGAGAGCTGCAGTGCTCTGGGAAGAAGAGACTGAGAGCCATCTGCCACCTCATCATCTTACAGCAATCGACTACTGCCTTGGGATATGCGGTGGAAGAAAGCGACTTTGGCATGATGATGAGTTCCTCAAACAATACTGTGAGAATGTCATCAAGCCATTGCATGAGAGCTCTCAAGCATGGGCGGACTCTGCTTGGTATCAAGCCATGATCACATATAAATCTGGCTCATGAATGCTCACAGGTAATGATTATGACCAGGAAGAAAGGGTAAACATTATTGTTGTTCGTTGGTATGTATATCAGTCTTGTATTGACATTATAGATGTAACTAGATGACGAATCTGAATTATATGATTCCTCTAGAAGATGGGGGACGAAAAGGGTGACAGGAATGACTTGAGGTAGAGAGTTGTCGGCCGAATAAATGCTGGCCTATGGACGTAGCAGCGTAGTAGGTACCTAATGTGGGGGGTAATTTACAGTGCTATTAGTGGGGGACCAACAGCGGCCCCACTGGAACGTCCCGCCTAAGTTGTTCCACTGAAGACATCAAATCTCTACCTGACGTATTCCGATCCACGGATAGGTAGCTCCTAAGTGTACCTAACAAACTCACCTACAATTCCCCTAACGAACCACACACATACCTACTAGAGTTATGTCCTCCCAAAGCCAACCGAAAATTACACCCAAAAATCTTTCCTACTCAAGCGACCTACCGCCCTTCTTAGCCAGGCTTCGCGGTCAGCACCAACAGCAGCAGGACTCCGATTCCCCGGACCCGATCCTAGCGGCCCGAAGGCGCACAGCGCGCCCACGTTCCGCGAGCGAAGAAGCTGAGGACGCGCCGCTGGTTGTTGATGAGAATGGAAATACTGTTACTTTCCCCTCCGGCGCAGACGAAGATGCGCCTTCCGAGACGAAGGGTGAGGATATAGGTGGTAAAGATGATGAGAAGAGAGATAATTCCAAGGAGAAGATAGCTGGTATCGGGGCAGGCAAGAAGCGCAAGATGGGACGGGTGGTTGGCGGTGGCGGCGAGGAAGAAGACGGGGAAGAGAATACGACTAAAGCTACCGGTCGACCCAAAGAAAACAAGCACACCGCCGACCCGAACTCGAAGGACACGAAGTCTACCACGAAGCAAGGCAAGAAAAAGGCCAAGAAGATTAAGCTTAGCTTTGGCGACGACGGAGACTGATGATCCTGGGATTCCAAGGGCCAATTGTCGTAAATGAATTCTACTAGGACGACAGGTACGCGAGTGCACGTTGGTGATATAAGGCAACATATCACCGCCTTCGGTACTTAACGAGGGCTTCATCTATTTGAGCTCAAAGCCCAGTGTGCCGCCCGATTCCCCTCTGGTTAGTACGCAACCAATTGACCTTGCGCCTAATCGTCTGTGGAGGCAGGAAGAATATCCATGACTAGATTCGAAGGCTGGTCTGTCCGGAAAGGAGGACGATACATTCCTTAGGAGGGCCGGCGGGAGATGATGCCAGTACCCCGTAGGAATTACCTGGAGAGTCCATACAGTAAAGATTTAGTCTTTGCGATAGAGATAGAAGTAGTAACCGCCTGCAAAGCTTGTACCTAGTGACTCCATGGCTACTGGGCCGAGGTAGTCTTGAGGCTTAGGTGGAAGAGAGCTCATGAAATTATCAACGCCTAAGGCATTCCTACATATTGACGTAACATGATAACAGTGAGACCAATTAGACATGTATCCGGCCTAAGACAAGTCTGTCATTGAAAGACAATTGATGCTTCGTACATGTGCAACGAGTACTTCCATGACGCAAAACTTCAATCAAAATCTGTTTGCATATTCGTCAACTATGTAGTATATACATTACGCTTGGATATTATTCGACTTCCGCCGCCGCTGCTCTCAAACCTACATAATCATACCGCTCTTCGAGCATGCAAAACCGAATAAAGCAATCGCTGTTAGTGCCAATACCCGAATATTTAATACGTTCATCTATTTCTCCGATAGAGCCCACATGTGTTCTCCCACCCAGCCAAGACGCCTCGTAAATGCAAACCGTCCGCTGAACTTTCGGACAACTTCATAATAGACCCGTCTCCGACCTCTTACTATCTTGCTTCTCGTGTAGATTCCGCGATTCCGGGCAACTAGTAGCGGGACATTCGGTTTCCCGATGGCGAGGAAGAATGATCGTAGGGGCCAGAATGGCCATAGGGGTCGTCCATGTAGACAGTTGCGCGGCGTTCGTCCTCGGGAAGAAGCTCTTTCACCTCCCAGTTGTTCATCCGTGTGCCGACGGAGAACTCGAGGTCTTCTTTGGTGATCGAATCCCAGTACTAAAGATTTACAATCAGCATACCTCAAACACGCTGGATAAATGTGAGTAAAGCCTACCTTGTACACCATCATAACAGCGAGAAGGTTGCATGTTGTAGCGAAAAACAAGCCATCCACATAATGACTTGTCGCCTCGCAAATCGTGGAGCTAAGCGCGTATAGGATGACTTGGCCCACAATAAAAAAGAACAGTCCAAAAGCAATGTCTCCCAACGGCCAACGGTCTTCCAGAGTTCGAACGACAAGCAGAATTTGTAAGGCGACGTAGATAACGAGCTGCACGCCGTTGAGGAGGTACAACACTGTGAATAGGCCTACGGTGTTCGCCGGACCCATGCCAGCCCATGACTTGAACGTAGCCAGCGATACGAGGAACGAGACAACAAACGCCGCGAACGAACTGAGCCGGAGCATCCATACGGACAATGGAGTGCCATCTTCGTAAAGTTGGAAGCCGACAAACCCGTTGATCAGCAGGCAGGTGATCAGTGCAGAAGCGAGGCCGGATTGTATCGCAACGAAGTACGGGTACGGCTCGGAGCCGGGAGGGACAACACCGGCATCGACACAGAGTGAGATAAACGAGAGAAGCATATAGAAATAGAAAAATGCTAAGATTTCCTTGCGACCTACAGACATGCGTTAGTTAGAAGATCAGTGGGATATCCATCTTGCGACAGAGAAAACTAGAGCACCCACCAACGGCAGTAAATTTTCCTCGGATGTGTAAAATCATCACCACCGTCATGCCCAGAGCGATAATGTGCATGAAACTCGAGGCGCCCTGGAATATAATCGTGTTCGCCAACTCGATATTTCGAGCAAAACAATCGGTCTCGATACCAACACCACTCGAGATGGAGGTGATGGGACCGACTGAAGGGCACAACGGCAAGGGTGCCGTGTGGCAGATATCCGTAAAGTCTCCGAAGCCGCCCATCTTGTCGGCGACGACGGGCGACTATTCAGACTCCAGTCGTCGTGGTAAGGCTAACGAGAGATGAACGGAGACGGGAGACGGTAAGTTAGAACGAATGATGCGCTTGAGATGTACGATGGTGGTAGTCGATTTGACGGGGATGCGTCGTGACGGTAGAAGCTGACCGAGCGCGGACGATCGGGCCTCGAAGAGGAAACGAAAGTTAAGACGTGATATGAGTGGAATTAGTATTATAAACGGTGGTAAGTAATGTAGAACGAATGACTATTGATTGCTGGTATTGTATTGCACCGTATTATGACATGGCCGGGGTGTGGATTGAGACCTGTCCTTGCGTTTGGCTTGGTTGCTCGGCCAAACGACTGGGCTGGGTGAGATGGAGAAGGTTGGAAGTTGGCTGGTGATGGAGTTTCGAACACTTTCGTTGCCGTGGCTGCGTGGGAAAAGGGTGAGACAAGGGGACCGGGGACCCGCCAAGTTGCAGGTACAGAATGTGAGCGAACCGTGCTCGTATTCGCTGGTGGCCGGGCTTGGCTGGATCCACTCTCAGGTAACGCCTTACCACATCTGCGCATTTAATTGAAGAATACAGGTGGTTCTTTGCGTATGTACCGTACATACATGTTGCTGTAGCCAAACTTTAATATTTTCGTTTTCCTCATCGTACCAAGATAAGAAAGTGTGCGTATTTTTCTGCTTTATCCATACACTTCTATCTACTATCGTTCAAGAACAAACCTGATATGCATCTTCTAAGGAGTGAAATAACCCTGAAGGATATTTCAAGTAACTGTTCTCTTCCAGTGGACACAAAGTTCAGAAGCTGAAGCATCTGGAACTTCAGCCGTATCGTGGCGCCATTTATCTGTACCACTCTATCGAATATGCACATTCCATCTTCCCTCTCGAATTACTTTATTAGACAGAAAAAGTTGGCGAGGTCTATCGCCTCCTTTGGTTGTATGAGCCTACGAAGGTCGAATACTAGGTACCATAGATGCTTCTTGTGTTGTTCGCTTATATCTACCCGTTGAAATTCTTGACTTTATTCTAGATCGCCTAATGCCCACAAAGCAGCCTGAGAACTTCGCATCGATTTAATCAGCCTATCAGCCAAAGCTTCACCTAGCTAGAGCGTGCTGAATTGGATAGGAGGGATAAGAAGCCAAAGTTGCAACACAGTCGAGGAGGAGAAGCACTGCCAATCTAGTCGGGTAGAGCGTTTGCTGAGAGAAAGATAAAGACTGCCTCCATCAGAATGGTCGTTTCCTAGGCAAGCGATGTGAGTTTCCTCCGTCTCCGTCAAGCTGCCCAGCTTTTCTTGTTTGGTAAGGATTCCTGGTGATCTTTTCTCTCTATCGATCGAGGCGGACACTGTCCCGAAAGTGCATTTTTGGAAGGAATCAGTCTAGGTTCAAACAACCGCCAACACATGCATCACGTTAATAGCCTCTGTATATGTCCTAGCATTCCGACGCCGGTGTCGAACAAGACTGTTAGCCCCCAGGGAGAGCAGAGAGGTGCTTACGGTATCAAATCTGGTTCAAGACGTTTTCTAATCTTTGACGAATTGAGTTCTCTATACAGGCTTCCAGTTTATGCTAAACGACCACACGTCTCAGGTACAAAATATTCGACCGGCTTTATGCCTAGACCCGTGCTGCGCGAACTTGTGTTAAGCACTTGACTCAAGTGCACTTCCTTACATCCATACTGCCACCGGTCTCCGTTAGTGGATTCCTAGACTCAGAATCCAGTGCCATGATTTTTAATCAAAATGGTATCACTATCCGCTCGTCTGGCATGAAAGAGTCCTTGGAAAAGCTCAAGTTACTCGAAACTCTCTGATCACATTTCGCATAGCATGAAGCAGTATCGAGAGTTGTCGACCCATCTTACTCGAGCCGTCAAGCTAAATATCAGGCAAATTTACTTGTCGGTTTGATGTTGTGGGGCGTGCACGTGCCCTTCAGGGAAACTAAAGGCCTAAATGAGTTTTACCAGAAATCTCCTCTTTTAAGTAAAAGTTAAGAAATATAACATCATTTCTATTTTAAGTTTTAAATATTATATTTTTAATAAGAGTTATATCTTTTAAGTTTTTTTGTTTTTTTTTGGTTTTTTAATATAAATAAGCTTTTTTAATAATTAAATTATAAGTTTAAAATTAAATAATTTTAAATATAACTTATAAATAACTTTAATAATTAATAATTACTTATATTATATATAAGAAATAAGTTTAATTTATTTAATAAATTATTTTTTAAATTTTTTTTTTTTATATAAATATTAATTTTTTTTTACTATTAATTAATTAGATTTAAATAATATTAAAAAATTTTTTAAAAACTTTATTTTAAGCTTTTAATAGTTTTTTTAATAATTAATTTATCTTTAATAATATTAAACCTTATTTAAATATTTAAAATTCTTTATATATATTTTTATTAATTTAATTAATTTTATTAATATAACCTTTAATTATATTAAACTTAAATTAATAAGATTTATTTATTATAAGTTTTTTAATACTTAATTATATATTTATTTTAAAATTTTTAATACTTAAAATATAAAAATAAATGTATAAATTAATTATAATTTTAATTTAATTAAAAACCAATTTATTATATTTAAAATCCACTTAAAATAATTTTATTAAAATAAGTTATATATTTAATATAAATTTTATTTTTAAGGGATTATTTAATAATAATCTTTAAAATTATTTTAATAATTTAAATATTATTGTAAAATAAGTTATTAATATTAAATTTATTAATAAAGTTAATAAGGAAATTGTTAAATTTTTATTTTAAAATAAGCTTTATATAAAATTTAAGAATTAATATTAAAATTTAACCTTAAAGGAAAAATATAATAGTTAGTTAACATTTTAAAAAAAGTTTATAAAAAGATTTTTATAATAAGTAAATATAAATAATATTTAATTTATTATAAAAATTAAAAAGTTTAAATAATAGTTTATTAAAACTTTGGCTAATTATATTTAATAAGTATTAAAATTATTTAAATAAACTAATATTAATTAATAGAAAATAATTAAAAATTATTTATTTAAATATATAATTATTGGAAAATATTTAAAAGATTATTAAATTTAAAAGCATATTTTAAACCATTTATATAAGGCAAATAAATTAAATAAATTGGGATAATTTAATAATAAATGTGATTTTTATAATATAAAAAAATATATTATTTAATGTATAGCTTAATTTAAAAAAGAAAAAGAGTTTATAAAATAAGTTAAAGGTATTTTAACATTTAAATAATTTATAATTAAAGGTAAAGTGTTAAAAGAAATTAACTTAACTTTTTAATTAATAAAAAAATAAGTTAAAGTTAAAAATATTTTAAATATTCTCATTTATTATACCTTATTACTTATTTACTTTAATATAAAAATAAATCCTTTTAATTACTAAGGTTAAACTAATTATATTAAATAAATAAGGTAAAATTAAAATAAATATAATAAACCTTTAATAAATTTAATTTAATAAAACCTACCTTTATAAGTTATATTTACTAAGCCTAATAAAAAATATATAGCTAAAAAAATAAGTTATACTTTAAAAGCTAATCTATTTAAAACTAATTTAAATTATTAACACCTTTAAAAATATCCATTTATATATTATAATTATAGTTATAAAAGATATATAATTAAGTAATGTAATAAATAATTACGATTAAAAGTTAAATATATAAGGATTATAAAAAGTGTAAAAAAAGGTAAACCTTTTCCAATTAATTTTAAATTTAATTTATCACTTAAAAAATTTAAAGATAATAATAAATAAATTATAAAAATATATATTAATTAAATTATATAAAAAAGTATAAATAAGGTTATTATTAAATTTAATAATAATAATTATAGTTTAAATTATTTTAAAATAATTATTAATTAAAAATCAACTAAACTATTAAATATAATAATTAAAAAGTAAAAAGTATTAAAAATTTTATTAAAAATATATAATGAAAATATAAAAGGAATTTCTAATAATAAAATATTAGAAATTTTAATTTAAGTTAAGTAAAGAATATATAAATTAATACATCTTATAATTTAACCTAATTATAATATTAAGAAATAATTAAAATCACCACTATTTCCTAAGCATATTTATCTTAAAAATCTTAAAAGCTTAGGATTACTTATTAAAAAAAAATTAACATAAAGATTTTATAAAGTTAAAATAAAAATATAATAAAAATATAAAGGAAGTGTGGGATTTATTTAAAAAAATAAAAGTGATATTTATTTAATTTAAATATATAAAAACTATATAAATAAATATATTAATATTAAAAAGTTATTATAATTTATATTATTTCTTAATATTATATAAGAATAATTCTTAAATAAAAGCCTTATAATGTAAATATAATTAATAAAATAATTTAAAATTTTATTAAAATATAAACTAAACTTATTAATAATAAAAAAAAATAAATAAGGTAAATATAAATCTTATTTAATTATAATATAAATTAAAATTATTTTAATAAAAATGGAATTTTATAATTAAGCTTACTTAAATAATAAAAAGATATTTTTAAATTATATTAATAATAATGTTAATAAAATTTAAGTTTATAAATGTATAATTAATTTAAGTTTATTATAAAAATTAATTAGTTTTAGTTATATAAAAAAATTTAAATTAAAATTGGTTTTTTTAAAAGAAAAATATAAACTAAAAATAGCTAATAATTTAATAATCTTTATTTATTATTATATTATATTCCCTTTTATTATAAATAAAATCTTATTAATCATTAAGGTATATATAATAAAAATGGATAAATTATATAAATTATTATTTAATAAAGGCTAGTTATAATGAAATTAAGCTAAGATTAATTTTAAAATTAAATATTTTATATTAAGAAAAAATAATAAAATTTTATATATTTTAAAAATATAACTAATACCCATATATAAATTAATTTATATTAAGAAGAAAATATAAAAGGATATTTATTAATATTATATATATATATAGAAAATAAAATAAAAAATTATTTAAATTTCAAATTAAAATATAAAGCCTTAAATAATAAAAATATAAAATTAAATAAATGAGATTTATTTAATAAAATAGTGGATATTATTAAGTTCGTATTAATATAAGCTTAGGTTTAATAAGTTGATTTAAAAAATATATGGTAAATTTAAATTAGGATTAAGTTTAATGGCTATTACTATTTAACCTTAAATTACCTAATATTATTATTTAAAAATATGTGAAATTTTATTCTATAATTTTAATTATCTTAAAAGTAACATTTACTATTATTATATTATATCCTTTTTATTTTAAATAAGGAAAATAAATATAGTAATAAATCATTTTAATATTTGTTATTTTAGTTTTAATTAAATGTAATTTATTAAAAATTAATTTATAAATTGTTAACTAATTACTTAAAGTTTTATAAGGCAAATTAAATTATTAGGATGTAAATTTAACTAATATACTAGTATAGGCTTTATTATTAAATATATTAATTTAGGGAATAAAAACCTAATTAATTATACCAAAATAAATTAATAAAAATTATTTAAAAATATTTATAATCCTTATTAAAAACATTATAGTTAGGCCTTTTATCCCTTATATTCTTTATAATTATAATAATTTAAATTTTATAAGTATTTATTTTAATTAATAAAAATAAATCTTATAATTAATTTATTTAATTTATATAAATATTTATAATAATATGGGAAAAATAATATTAACTTTAAATAACCAAAATGATATAAATTTGGCTTTAAATGTAATTACACTAAATAAGTCTTTTTAAAATAATTTAAATTAAATTAATAATAAAGTAAAAAGATATATATTATTATATATCTTAATGTTTATATATAAAAACAAATTAAAGAATTAATTTTAAGTTATAATAAGTTAAATTACAATAAAATTATTAAGTTAATTATTAGGAGAAAAATTTAAAGTTAATCATTAACCTATTTAAAAACCATTAAATAATAAATTAGATTAAATTATTATTATATAATTTAAAACATTTAAAATTAAACTTAATAATAAAGTTTTTACTTTAAAATAATAATTAATGGTTATAAGATTAATTTATATTTGAAAAAATTATTTCATTATTATTTTAATTAATTTAAAATCCATTAATTTGGTTAAATATATCATTATTATTAATAAGACAATTATATCTTTTTGCCTTTAATAATCTTAGTATATTTTAAATAATAAAAGCTTTATTTAATAAATATTCCTTTAATTGGAAATTAATGATTTAATTTATTTAAACATATTTAAATAAAGTGTATATTTATAATTTCTATTAAAAAAGAGTAAAGATAAATAAGTGGTAATAAATTATTAATTTATAAACTTAATTATATTTAAATCCTAATGGCCTATATATAATTAAAATGGATTATTTTATATAATTATATAAGGATTTTATAAGGTTTTTTATTAAAAAGATATAACTTATAAATATTAGGTTATATTTATATAAAGAGAAGATTAATTTAAAATAACATTTATTATATTTAATGGTTAATAATTTAATACTAAAATACCTTAAGGAATAATTAAAGTCCCTTATTTTTATTATATATTAGGAAATATAAGTTTTGAAAAATAACCTTTAATAGATGAAAATTCTAGGTTATTTCTTTTAAAACTTATTAAATATTATCCAAATTAAGGTATTTTATTTAATCTTTTTATTAATGATTATAATATTTTAATTAAATTATTGAATAATTTTTTTACCTTTTTTTACTATTATTATTTTCCTAAAATAGATTTTATATAAATTAGATTATTTTTAAAAAAAACCTTATTATTTATAAATTTAATTACTTTTTTTAAATTTAAATTATCGGATAATTAAATATAATCATTAATTAAATATTAAAAATGATTTATAAAATAGGTTAAATTTATTAATTATTTATATAATATTAAAAAATTAAAGGAATTTTTATATTTAATTTTATATTTAAAGTGTTATATTTTAGGAAGGATAAATTTGGTTTATATAATTAAATAATTATATTTAAAATTTATATTTAAGATAACTCCTAAAGGAAAACTATTAATTTAAAAGAAAATAATCCTTAAATCTTTTAAATAAAAGTTAGTATAAAAAGATATATTTATTATTATATGTTAATATATTTAATATTAAATAATTTATAATTTAAATATGAAAAAATAATTTTATTTTATAATTAATATTTTTAGTATAGGAGTGAAAGGTGTATTATTTTAATTTAATGGATATAAAGTTAAAATAGTAATTATTAATCAATTAATAAATTTAATAAAAGTAATTATATTTATTTTATTTAAATTATTTAATAATAAAATTAAATATGTTATTAACAAATAAAAAACATTAACTATTATTAAATATTTAATAAAATGTAAATGGTTAATTATTAAGTTATCATTCCTTATTATAATTTACATTAATCATTTAAATTTATTAAATATATTTAATATTAACTTTAAGGTTAAAGAATATGTAATAACTTAGCTTAAACAATTAAAAGAATATAACTTTATAATTTAACATAAACCTAATAATATTAAAATTATAAGAATTGTTAATAGGTTATTTTAATTAATAAAACCTATTATAAAATTGGTTAAATAAGTTAATAAGAAAAAACTATTATATTTTATTTTTCGTTTAACTTAAATTATTAAAATTAAGCTATAAGTTAACTAATTAATAAAATGGATTTATTTATTTTTAATAGTAATTAAATATGTTAAAAAATTAATTAATTAATTAGTTAAGAATTATAATTAAAATAAATATTATACTTTTTTAGTAAAATACCTTTTATTTGGGTTAAAATTAATATTATACTTAAGCAAAAATAAAAAGAAAAATCTTAAACAAAATATTATATAATATAAAATTATTTCGAATTATTTTATATAACTTAAATAAGGTGGTTAATTTGTAAAATGTCTTTTTAAAAAGGAAATCCCTTTAGTATTAAAATGGGTTTATAATAAATATAACTATTATACCTTAATAATTATTTTAAATAATTTAAAAAATACCTTTTAATAACTTATAAAATAAAATTTTATCTAAGAATATTATAATTAATGTTATATATATATTAAAATTAAATCACAAATCCTAATTATAATTGGATTAAAATAAATAATAGTAATAAACTTATAAGATTTAATTAAAATAAATATAATTAAACCAATTTTTCTTATAATAGTTAATAAAATAAAATATATTCTTTTAATAGGAAATTATTTTAAAAGATTTGTTATAGGATTTTTAATAAATAAATTATTAATATATATAATAATAAAAGTATAAGATATTTTAATTTTAATATTTAAATAATTATAAAAGATATATTATAATAATATAAGATATTTTGTTTTAAAATTTATTAATTAATTTTTTAATATTAAAGATATTAATATTACTTATAACCTAATAAAAGCTCCTTATAGTTACAAATTAATTAAAAGAATAATATAAAAATTAATAAAACTTTTTTAAAAATAAATATTAGAATAAAGTTTTAAAAGATTAAATAAATAATTTAAGGCAATTTTAAATATCATTTCCAAAATAAACTTATAAAAAATATTTAAATATGGATTATTATTATTAAAGATTATATTTAAGTGGAAAATAAAATTAGTTATTTTAATTTTATTTAAAAAAGATTTGAAAATTTTAATAAAAAAATTTTAATGTAAATAAAGGTTATATAAGTAATAAGAAAAATTAAAAGATTTTATATAAGCTTATTTATTAAAAAAAAAGAAAATAAAATTAAATAATTAATAACATATATATTAAATTAATAATTAAGTATAAGAATATATACGAGACGATAATTAATTAATTAAATAATTTTAAAGATAAGGTAAGGTAACTAATTTATATAATAATATAAGAACATTTAAACTTATATTTGTATAAAAAAAACCTTAAGAAGTTATTAAAGTTTTTTTAAATGTATTAATTATTATTATAAATTTAATAATAGGTAATAAATTAAGGAAAATATATGTTTAAAATGTTAAACCTTTTTATTAAAATTTTTTAAATGGATTGATTTATTATTAAAAAAGATTAATTTTTAATAATTTAGGTGAAATTATATTAAAAAAGGATAATTTTAAATCAAACTATTTACTAATATTTATTAAAAAAGTTTTAAATTTTTATTTATAAATATTTAAACCTTTTTATTAATGTTAAAGGTTTACTTTAAACATTTAATTACCTTGGATTTATTAGTAACTTTTATTTAATTGTAATTATTATAATTGATTTTATATTAATTGGAAAGAATATTTTTTAAAAATAACGAATAATTTTATAGAGAAAAGGTTTTAATTTTTAACTTTTATTTAATTTTTACTTTTCCTTTCTTTTTATTAATCCACTATTTTTAACTTTTTTTATTTTTATCTAATGTATTTTAATCTTCTTTATTTATATTATTATTTTATTTATTTTTTAATCATTTTTTATTAATTTTATCATTAAATTCCTTAATTTATTTATTATTTTATTTATATATATTAATTTTATTTTTATTTTTATTCTATTATTTTTATGGTTTTAATTAATTAATTATAATGGTTATTATTAATTTTAACTTATGTTTAAATAATCTTATAAAATTAAAATATAAATATTTTAAAAAACCTAATATAAAATAGGTAATTTTTAATTAAATTAAACAAATAATAAGCATTATTTTAAGTATATTACTTATAATTTCTAATAAAGTTATTATTATATAAGATTTCTTATAAAATATAGTGATAAATATTTATTATTTTAAAATAAAGTTAGGTTAATTTATCTTCTTTAAATAAAAATATATTAATTCTTTTTATATATAATTAGTGTTAATAATTATTTAACATTTATAAACTTATAATAAAGATACTATTATTTAACTTATTTAAACTTAAAATATTATAATTAACCTTAAATATTATTAAATAAATTTTTAAAATTAAGTGTTTTTAATTAAAAATAATATATTTAAATGGTATAATATTATAAAAGAGTTTATTTATTAAAATATACCTTAACCTTATTAAAAGTATATTAAGTAATAAATTAATTTATATAATTTATAATAGTAGTAATTTTAATTTAAGGCTTAAATTAAATATTATAAATTTAACTTATTTTCTTTTTTAATCTTTAAAATAATTTAATATATAAAAATGGAAATAATTTTGTTTAAAATAATAATTTATACTATTAAAAATAATTATTAATTCTTTTTAAATTAAGATTAATTATATTAAATTTATTTATTTTAATTATTTAGCTTAATTAAAGTTATACTTAAACTATATTAAATTATTCTTTTAAAAAAATATTTAATTTTTAAAAATAATTTTTTATATTAAAAAAAGTATGGTTTATAATTAATAAAATATATATTTATTAATTAAAAAACCTTTATTAAAGAAAGAAAGATTAAATTATAAATAAGAAAAAATAGTATTATTGTTTTTAAAAAAAAGGTAGTTTAAGTGTAATAAAAATTAATTAAAATAAAAGAAAAGTTATATTTGTATAAATTAATTAAAAGATTATATATAAAATTTATAATAAAAATCACTTAAATTAAAAAATTTAAATAATAATTTTAAAAAATATAAAATTAAAATTTACTATTTTTTCTTAAATAATTATAATTTATAAATTAATTTAACATATTATAAACGTTATATATTTAATACTTTATTAATATATTTATAAAATTTATTATATTTAAATTTAAACTTTTAACTACTTATATAATTTAATATAAATTAATTATAAAATAAAATATAATTATAATTAAAATAAAAGAAGTAAAATTAAAATTAAGTTAATATGTTTTAATATTTAGTAAATATTTTATTAATAAATAATTTTATTAATTTATATTAAAAAAAAAACTATAAAATAATATTAATAAATATAAAAAAGAATAAAAAAAAAAGATAAAAAAGTTAAATATTTATTAAAATAATATAATATTATATATAATAAATTTATTTTATTATTTAATTTTTTTCTTTTATTATTTAATAAAACAAAAATAATTATCTTTATTATTAAAGTATATTATAATATTTTAATAAATATTTTATCCTTATTAAAGGAAATTTAACCATATATAAGGTATATATATACCCTTTAAAAAAACTAAAAGCCTAAATGAGTTTTATTAAAGATTTCCTCTTTTAAGTAGAAGTTAAGAAATACAACATCATTTCCATTTTAAGTCTTAAGTGCTACAATGTGAGCATATCTTACTTTATATGAAACGCTTCGTCCCAGCCTCAAGGGATGCTAGCTAATCTAACTGCCGACCATGACCCTAGTTCGTATGTATTCTTGCCGTTTTTCGTCACAGGGTGTTCATTTGTAATCAACAACCAATTGCTTTGTTGGATGGAAGTTGGACTATGTCGATGATTGGATAGAGAGATCCCGTCTCCCACATTCTGATATCACCGTGAGGGGTCAACCACAGACCACATGCGGGCGCCCTATTATATAGTCAGATGCCCGTCAAGTATGTTGGATTTATAAGAAACTAAAACTCTCACCTAGACACTCATTGTCTCTGGGAGGCAAAACTATCTGAACTATCCGCCACCATTCATCAACAATCTACGAAGAAAACCCAAGATGTCAAAAGCCTACCTCCTAGCTAAGGAGAAGTATCAGGCCGTGATTGACGACGCGGGAAGGGGTGACTTCGTGTGTGAGCATTTACGGGATGTCCCAGGTAGAAGCTAACCCATACATGCTGACCTGACCGGTAAGGCCGGACCAACCGCATCGGCGCCACTCGTTACCCATCAAAGGGTGACTGCAATGCGACCAATATGGTTCACCATCCCCAACAGCGCCGCCGAAGCAGCACAAGCATGAGGGACAAGATCAGGGATCTGCTGAATCGTCCGGCTTATTAAGCCATGCGCATCTCGCTTCGAAAGGGTTAATTGATTGTTATGTCCATTGAGGGTATCATGAATTATGTCTAGGTACTAGGTTGACACAGATATGAAAATGTATTCTGTTTTCCTCTTGGTACCCCATCGTCTCGGTAGAGCAGTGCTTCGGTGTGTGCCTCGATGTCCTTTTTTTATCATCGATAATCCTCTCATGTGATAGGTAGGTGATATTCTATATATCTACCCTTTAAACTTCTTTTTATATCTCTCTTTATGAACCAGATGTTCTCTCTACTTTGAGCCATAGCTTCATCTATGCTATGACAGGATCTCAAGCTTATGAGCTAGCGTCCACATCCATCAGTTTAATTGAGAGAGGTGGCTCTGCAAGTCACATAGTGTGTGAGTGAGTGGTCCATCTCTAGTTGTCGTCCCTTAAGAGATGCTAAGCCCGACTGCTTCCTTGCAGGTCGTGGTGCTTGCGACTCAAGTCCCCGAATTCAATTCATTAAACTGTCGCCCATGTCCGTCGTGGACGTAAATAGACCCTTCCAGCTCCGAGACAACATTCAAAACAGGATGCTGTTGCTGAGCATAGTTGCTCGAAAGGTGATTGTCGGGTGCTGAGAAGGATGTATGCCGACTATCTAGCTCTGATACCCTCGCGTAGGTCGCATTGGGGAGTTCTGACCGGCGCTCCTCCGAGGATAATTCCTGGACAACTCCTGGGTTGCCTGGGTCTGGTGAGATGGATTATTCCGCAAGAATGGTTATGAGGACGAAAAAGGGGGAGTGTGGATATCAACAAACCTTTGTATGGATCCCACGGCGCCTGTGAGGGTTCTGTCGGATCCTCGGTGGCCGAAGCCTTTCTAACTTGAGCAGCAGAGCGTCGTCTAAAATATATGAATAGGAAAGATAGTATCAAAATCAAGGCTGTCATACCACCGATAGTGCCACCGATAATGGCACTAATGGGTGTTTCGTTTCTGCCTTCGGAAATAGTCCCTTGATCCGGCGACGGAGATGAGGTTGGGGTTGTTTCTGTAGGTACTGGAGTTGATGTATCGGAGGTACTTGACGAGATGGAAGAACTTGTCGCGCTCGAACTGGTCGAAGTAGACCTTGTTGAGACAGAACTCTCCCCTGGGATAGAGAAGATGGCAGCCGCCGTATCATCATCAGACATCCTAGCCTCTATCAAATCATCGTATGAACACCCATCAATGCAAGGATCAGACATGCAGCAGCCTATGAAACTGCCATCGGGACATGCGTGCCAATCTTCACTCGTAAACGGCGCGACACATTCTTGTGTGGGAATGTCGTTATATTTCGACCCGTCGAAGCTTGCTGGAGACAAATTCGATTCTGAGCAGTTTCCTAGTTGTTGAGCACATGGGTCTTCGTCGCAGCACCCTATAAACCGTACTTCGGCGTCATGGCAGATGTAGAAGCTCCCGGACTCCGAGCACTCGAGTCCAAGATGCCGAATAGGGCCATCGTTGACGCTCATTACTCTACAATATCAATTCCCTATGAGCGGGAAGTGTTTTTCGGTTGATTGGTTGAACGGAGGAATAGTGTTAAGATGAATATTGCACCAAGGGAAATGTTCGACAGATAAAAATGCCAGTTGCTTCTGCGTAGAACAAGGCCTAAGCCTTATCAACACGGCGGGGGAGGCTTGAGTCACCAACGTGGGCGGTCTGCTATATATATTGTTCTTTGTATCGATAGAGTTTTTGCTTCGTCCAGTGAGCTGTGGAGATGAAGAAGTGAAAACCTCCAGTGCCGTCAGGGTGCATTATACGTCTTTTTACACGAGGTCCGCTCTCAATCGTCGTCGAATAACAAGGTGATGGATCCATTCTGCCGGTCCTATCATTCGCTCTTCCTATGTTGTTGGTTATATTTACTAGACACCATGCATATCACGTATGGGTTTGAAACTCACCAGGTCTAATGTCGTGGACGAATGCTCTTTCAATGAGTATCAAATCTGGCGATCGGGTGGCTTAGTCCCACAGTGTCTTCGTGACAAAAGCAGGTCAGAGCTCAGTACTTACTCGACCGCGGGTTTAGAAGCGCGATGTGTTGGGTAACGAATTGACCTGAATGTGTTTAGTAACTTATTGTTTAGTAACTTATTGCATCGGCCGCGGAAGTTAATTGGGCATTTTGAAACACGTTTTCCCAGTATGATTAGTTCGGAGTTAATAGACCTAGAAAAGGCATCATCAGGATAGTAGTAATTCTGGGACATTACTATAAGCATTTTCGCGAGATTATGCGATGATGCGGATTAGATAAATACGCCCGTCTTATTAGAAATTCTATGCACCTAATCGAGCCAGTACGGGTCCAAGCCCTCTAGAAATTGAATATCTACATTAACGAAGCTCTTCCAGAGATCAATCTCGCGGTGCCACGGCTTAGTCTGGATCGCGAAGGTTACAGCCGTAACGTACTTGAGCAGATCAAGTTCGTCAAGGCCCATGACTAGAATAACTTCGTTACGGTGAATCACACGCTCGCCCACTGCGAGTTGGTCTTTTAGGAGCTCAAGGCGTAGCTTAAGCGTATTATACATGCTCCACTCGGAGATGGGCATGTCCTTCGGAATAAATTTCCATATCCAGGAGCGTCCGGCACCGTCCAGGAACGCCGTTGCGTGGCGGTTGAAGTCGCCGATCATGGCTGGATAGAAGTGCGGTGCGGACCAGATGCGGAGGATCGCGAATCTTGGATTGTTATTAGCGTTACTATGCTTGGACGCAAAAGCCCTGGCAAGTGGAAGCAGGACCGGCCATTGATCGGGCGTAACGAAGCCTGGGATTTTCGGCGGGTATCGGATAGCCTTCTGCCGGTCAGCGTAGTCCATGAATAAGTCGAGCTTTCCTGGGCGATGCGGCTCCTCGTTCGCAACAGCGAATCCAGGAATCACATGGGGGTCGTTCTGCAGGTATGCTGGAGAAATAATCCCAGCGAGGTACACTAATAGCAACGGTCAGTGATGAGTCAGAGAGAAATGTTACAGAGGGCATGCGACTCACGTTTCGCAAGGATGGGCCGAATAGCCACGTTCCATTTCATAGGATAAGCGTCTGCATAGTATATGTGGTTTTGTTGGGATTCCTTAATAAACGTATCCCATTCTTTCCAGAATTCCTTGGGCCTATACTTGAAGCTTGTCCTCATGCGGCAATCCGGAAGTGTCTTTGCACGTTCATGAGGCTTGAGGAGTAATGTGTCTTTATACTCGCTACCTTCTTTCGAATTGAAGAAGTCAACCATGGGCTTACACTGGTCTAGGCCAGGGAAGAATATAGCCATCTGAACGAAGGCCTTGACTATATCCTGAGTGATGAAGGGGTGTGGCCATCCTGCTCGTGTATCGTGGGTGTAAGTCTCGTAATCGGTCCTAAGCCCTAGCCAGTCGAGTATATCGACTACCAACCAGACCCAATCGGTTGATCCGGTGTTTTGGTGAGATCCCAGGATACCGCCAAGGATCTTACAAGTCTCCGCATACCTTTCCTGGGCGTCCGGCTCTAAGTCTCCGGCGTGGAATGCCTCTACTAGGGCTACGTGGTGGTTAGCATGTTATTCATCTTCGTGTGACGAGTTCGACTCACCAGCGCTGCGATCCTTTTCCATGATCATCATTTTGTCCGCTTGCTTAAACTTAGATTTTATGCCGTATAGGCTGTCAGTTTCACTTCTGATTACCTCAGATGCCTCGCTCAAGAGTCCGACTCGCTGCAACAATTGTTTCTTCTCGCTGGTAATATGGTTCTGATTAATCATTGCGATTGCATCTTCCCATATTTGTGGCCAGCTCCAAGGGTTCATAATTCGCTTTTCATTATCGTTGTTAACTCCGGAATCAGCACTCCAATCCTCCTCATCGTCGATTTTGCTGAATTTTGTTACCTCTTTGGCCTCTTTACTGAGCGCTCTAGCTTCCTCGGCTAGGATATTAATCATCGTAGCAGACGACGTCTCTAAGCGGGTAATCGAATTGCTAACTTCCTTGAAGGGGACGTTCCGGTCAGGGGAGATTAATTCATCTGAGAAAAGGACCAAGTCCTCTGCTGCATCGGCTTCGTTGTAGTACATATACGGCGATGCCTCCTTATGTGCTTCGCCATTTGATTCGAGGATCTTACGGTTATACACGTCTGCAGTGAAGAATGTGTTGTTTGGATTAGTTACCTCGTCCCATAGGCTGGCAGCCTGCTCTCCTGGCCGGATGGAGCGGACGCGCATCGTTTCTTCATCTCTTGTCAGACCACGAAGAAATGGCTCCCTATGTTTATACAGGTCAAGAGGCTTAGTGACTCTCCAAGCTTTGCGAAGCTCCTAGGTTAAATAAACGTTAGCGCTTGCATTTCTTATTTGTTCAAGTTCACCATACCGTAACGATCACGTTGTAAAGTGGAATAGCATCGTTGCAAGGAACAAAGTCCCATAACCAGACTTCATAGTAGTCTTCAAAACCCAAGCGCCACTTTCGCAGGATATCGACCATCTCAAAATACCCAGGACCGACCTCGAGCACTATTTCCCACTCGTTCTTAGAGGCGCGACCAAGTCCCTCTTTATGGCGTATGGTCCATAGATGCTCCTGCTCAGGTGCGGTAATGATCTTTCCAGTCTTGCCATCTCGCACAAGAAGAAGCAATTCGCCGGTACGCATGGTACAATATTGAAGAAACCGGCGTGTTACCGAGTCATTACGCCTCATGTGGCCGACAATAATGTTCCTAGCTTCGACGATGTTGTGTTGACGTCGGAGCTGGCTTCGGGCACCAACCTGGACGTAACGGCTGAGCTTACGTGCCTCGAAATCTTTGAAGTAGGGGAAGAAGCCCTAGTATACAGTCAGAACCTTGCTTTCGACGTTGACAAGAAAACAGAGATCCGGTAACACCTTAGGCTAAGGTAATATGATAAAAAGAGAACAGATAGGACGACTTACAAGTTCATGGAGCTGTTGCGTTAACCTATCACTACCCCAAGAGACCCAATTCGACGCGGGGAAATATTGCCATACAGTGAGGAAGTTCAGCTGGGAGAATTCATCCCAGTTTCTACATAACTGGACAGCATGATGCAAGTCACAGTCCTTCGCCAAGACGGAGAATTGAAGCCAACCATCTCGCGACATTGACTTCTCGCTCGAATAGTTCCAAATGCTTTTGCCACATATTTGAACCTTCATCTTGCCTTGCTTGCGAGGTTTCTTGCGAAAATTCTCCTCAAGCTTTGCAAGTCCCTTTCCGCTGTCGATGAGCTTCTGGCGCTGTGCCAGCATGTTTGTCAGAAACCAGCCGGGGCCTTGGAGGTAACCATATCGATGCTCTTGCAGTATGACTTCTTCAAATGACTCTTCCTCGAGTACATCTCCGTCATCATCTTCGACTTCGGGCTCATCTCCCCTAATCAGGTCCGCACAAGCATCTCGGATATCTTGAAGACTGGGCTGTTCCACTTTGAGACAAAGGTCTCGTAAGTCGGATACAGCTATTTGAGGGTCATTCAGGAATTCTTCAACGCTCGAGGCTCGTACGGCTGCTGGAAGCAAGGAGGCGTGCGACAGCAGGAGTCTGCAGAATAAGAGCAACTTGATCTCCTTTATGTCCTTCATAAGGGAGTCGATCTCTTCGTCCGCCAAGGGTGCCGTTTTCAGATGGGTGCCATGCGGAAGCTCTATTGTCCCAACTAGAATTGGACCATCGATGTCGCTGTAATTCTTTTCGACGCCTTCCTTGAGGCGCTTTCGCATTTCTGACTCGGTCTCGATATTACTCTTGTCCGGCTCGAATAGATCTTCTTCTAGCTTCTCTTCGTCTTCTATCATTTTTACGATTCTGTTTTGGCCTGTCGTTCGGTTCTGGTCTGTCTGACGGTTCTGAGACGAAGCGGCCTTCTGGGCCTTGGTATTGCTTGATGCAGCTGCCCCTTTTGTGGCTTTTGTCTTAGACTTCTTCTTACTCTTTTTAGGTTGCTTTTCTTCCGAAATTGCCAGCTTCTCTACTTCAATGGATGGATCTGACGAAGCAGCAGTAATCTTCTGCGTGGAATTCTCATCCTCATCGAGGTCGGACAGAACCTCCATCCACAAGAAATGCTTGATTAGATCAACGTATTGGCTGCGTTCATCTTCGGCAATATCCTCAATTGGGTCCCACATTTCTGCGTCGTCTTCGCTATCCAGTGCAGACATGCGTTCCTGATAAGCTGCTTCGAGATACGCGTCTTGTCGTTGCTTTTCTTCTTTCTCACGCTGAGCCCGTAAGCGAGCCTGCATCTTCTTCCAGTGTCGTTTAAACATGGCCGCTTCAAGTTTAACTTTCTTCGATTCCTTCTCGCGGGTTGCTTCCTCCTCCTGTTGAACCTCGCGAACCCAATTGTACCATTTCTCTTTTTCGTAGAGAACTTGGGCGATGCGGGTTTCGATCTTCTCAAGGGCGCGTAAGACGATGTGACGCCGACTGGAAAGAGAATCTAGATAGGCTTGGTGGCCATAATCCATTTGAAGGGGATAGAAGTGCTTGTGATGAAGTTTCCTGGCGTCGATAACTTTCCCGAGTAATACATACTCTTGATAGAGATGAGCATGGATATCTCGCAAAGTCTTTTCATCTTTGACATTTTCAAACGTCTCGTTGGCGAGTGGGATCTTGGCAGCTCGCAGATAAGGTGGTGCATTGTCAGATAGAGCATCTAGCTTAGCATTTCGTCTCTTATAACCAATATATAGGCCATGGCATTGCTTGCCATGGAACCTGCAGAACAGGTTTTCCCATGTTGTCGCAACTGCAGTGCAAGGCTGCCCGTCGGACAAGTTCACCGCCTGTTGTCACATTAGATTAAATCATTGCATATATCAGTTGAGTAGGATTTTATTTGACGAACCTGACAAATTGGTTCTTGGGAGGCCATCACGATTGAGTGGGACAAAGCCTATATACTAGTCAAATAATTTAATGGCTAAGAGAAGTCTTAGCTAAGGGTACAATATTCAAGGTAGTCTGAACCATCATCATGAGATTTATAAGAGTATGAAAAGTTATTCAGAGCAATACTGAAGATGGCTTTGGTGCCTTACGCTATGACCAATGTCGGAAATGTCCGTTAAGTACATACGTGTACCTACAAGTTGTATACAATTTCTATTAGTTTCAACAAGGAATTAAAAGTCTAGGATAGTCACATTACGGCGGTTATACGAGTACCTAGGTAGATATGTATGATTTCAGTTGTCACTTATGTAGGCGAAGATAATCTGATTGATTTAAGGTACGAACTTTGTATTTCCTGCTGTTGATTAGACGACAGGACTTGATCACATAAAATACATCCATCACCTACAATGCGGGGTTCCAGCCTACATGTAACCATACATGTAATGTGAGAGCTGCCTACCAGGTAGCTTCTCGAATAACTCACTTTTGATCTATACTAAACTTTCTGTCTTATAGGATAGGTACCTACCTAATCTATGTGATAATTCAATTATATTCGGATGAGTGTACAGGGTTTTGGTATTCCTACCTAAGTATCTGTATTGTATCGAAGTACTGTGACTATCGCCTCTCAGAACATAAGGTACATAATTGAGTGTTACACGTCGCGTCGCTGAATTGAATGGCTTACCCGAGACTTGATCGGCCAATCATGAAAGCTTCATTACCAGCCTCTAAGTATAACGTGTAATCAATATTGGCAAGGGTTATAAGCCAGAGGGACTTCTACGAGATTCTAACGATCTAGATAAGATGATACCTACATCTCCTTCACAATACCCATACCTTGTAGAGTCGCGGGGGTTTGTACATACCAGCCTCCCCGAAGATCTTGATCCTTTGGGTACATTGAAGTTGAGACTCATCCTACATACATGTATTAATGATGCTGTGTGTTTCATACCCCTCACAGTGTTTCGCACTATACTCTTGACGTACGGTCAGCTACAGTCTAGAAATCACCTTTTTAGGGTAGCACCACACCCAGAGAGCACAACAGTCTGAGGTATTTTGTTCAGATTTCTCTATCATTTACAATTTAATGCCTTATACCTTTTCTTCTCTTCTATTTACCCCCCATGGACTTTAGAACCCTCTCTATCCCACGTTATCTTGATGGGCTCGTGATTCCCCGAGAACCTCTGCCCAGCAAACCATAGTTCAAATCTCAACTCTGCCGGGGCGACGATGACCCGGACCTCGAAAGTGCAGAGATAGAATTTCCTTCCTTGGAACAAGAGTCGCCTAGATTTTCGTTTCATGATCATGTCGCTATGGCTAGCCCCTGTGAGATCACTCTTGATGACACAAAGCTGCTTTGCCCCTTCTATCAGGTTGAATTAGCATAGTACCTAGTCAACCTATTAACTTGGGGGTTCTGGGTGGTTTACCTTGACTCATGCTATGCGGTAGCAAGTGAGGGTCTAGATCGGAGATCATGATAATAGACTCCCACATGCGATCTGAATCCTTTGGATCTACCTTCTTCGTGTATGTTGTGATTATAGGAACATTCGTGTTTACGGAGTCACCCTAGGCATCTTAGCACAAGGGAAGGAAATTGAAATTCGAAGAACGCACCTTTCTAATGAGCCAGTCAATCTGACCCATAGCATACTGTTCTCCATCGTAAGGGTCCGTCTTGATCTCCTCATTGGTGTGTATCGCAGGATTGTACTTGGTCTTGCAGACTACACCATAGCTCGCTCTAGCTATCCTGCTTATAATGACTGGAGCGAGCTTAGAGTCCAGCTGCTGTAATCGGTCTAATAACAAGCCCTTAACCACGACGAGTTGCGGATCGGGAGCCTGTAATACTTTGGTTTGCTGCGCGTACGGGTGGCGGCTCGTCATCATCTCGTGCTGAATACGATCCCGCACGTATTTCGAACTTCCAAGGCCTCCAGATAAGATCATATAGCTCTGATTGATTAGTACAAGAACATTTAGGTGTTCTGTTGAGCTAATCAATGAACTTACGATAGGCCGATCTATGCCGTTCGCCTGCATCCAGTTGAGCTGTTCACGTATCTTCGTCATGATACTTTCGACATGCGGGTCAAAGAGAGATTGCATATCTTCCCTATTTCGAAGCTCGTTAGATTCTAACTTGTCTGATGCGGCAATAAGAATCTAAGTACCATGAAATCACGATCCTGCCGAGCTCGATCCGAGCTTCACTGTGACTGAGGTTGAATGGGACACCATCTAAGATCAACTTGTAGCAATTCGACTGGTACACTCGCTCCCCAAACTTGTGCTTCGTCGTCCGATACCTCTCACTCTTGACGAGCCTTTCGGCATAATCAGGGGGAAGCTGTTGTAATAAATCCGGAAATCTACTAAGGCGGTTGCTCACCATTGATGCGAAGGCCCGATCAATCAAGGTTGAGCCAATCCCGATGCCATCGACCTGATTCATCTGAGATAGCGCCGGAAACGGTTCTCGCGCCTCCACAACCTGCATCAGAGCGAGGTCTGTCGTGCCCCCTCCTGCGTCGACGGATAAGAAGATTTCGCCCGTTTGGAAAGCCACGGTGGAATTCTTGATAGTCCCAACGGCTGCCGCCTCGGATTCTGTCAGTTCAACCGTGGCACTATGGTATCGGCCCTCCACACCAAAGCCTGCATTCTCGATACATTTCTTGAACGCGTTGATGATTTCTTGACTCCTCCACGTTGTCGGGACACTGAAGATAAACTCGACAACTAACTCCTGCCAGCCGAAATGACCAATGCCTGTATGCAACTCCACTGTTGATTTCACATGCGCGTATACTTCACGCATGTAATCCGAGATTAATTTTTGTGACTCTTGGACGGAAGTCGGCGGTTGCCCGATGCCTTGCCGATGCGCACGTTCCAGCGTCTGCTTGTCTAGGAATATCTTGAAGAATTCCCGCTTCTTTTTGCCTAAGGGTTCATCGTCCTCGCATAAGTAACCCCACGAGGATAAACTGCCATCGTCATTATAGATGAGGCACGTATGAACTTTTTGTTCATTCTTGGTTGAGCTGCCCGGCCAATTATGTATGATCTGGATGGGACTTTGTAAGACCTGGTTCCGTTGAGGGCGCGCCCAAGCAACGCCTTTTTCCACGTAATAAGCATTAACCCTAGGCTGTACATAATGAGTGGCGTAGTTTGAGGTGATATTGTTACTTACCTGTGTAAGTTGTTCCTAGGTCAACAGCTACAAGTATATCCGGTCGTTCGCTTGTCATGATGGATCCGAAGCCAAGTGCATGTTTAATGGATTACTTTGTAATTAGATAGGTGATTAGACCAGTGACGCCGCTGTAGATTCCTTGCCTAATGATGATAACAGGGTATCAATCAAGATTGTTTATGACCCGTGTTTCATAGGTAGCTAGGTAATTAAGTGATCGTCCCACCTGAGAGCCTCACGGCTACCTACAATACGAAATTAGAATACGACCTTGCCCTTTTAGAAACATGTCACCTCTAGGATCGTACATGGTGGGGATTGCCGTAGGGCAGCCTGGACATGGTGTACCCGGTTTGCTGGATACGACCCATCCATTGATGAGCTGGTGTTTATCTCTTGCCTTGTTATTTATCTGGATCTCTCAGGATCTGATCCTATAAGCTGAAGGGGGAGTTTGGATTGTTTTTGTTAGCTCACGGAAGTCAGCTTATGGCTGTCCCAGCCAATTCTATTCTCGTCTAGTCGGCCTAGTTTTGGAAGAGAAATACTAACTGCGCGCTGAAAATCTCAAACAGTCGACCCCAAGCACAATTAGTTGGCAGTGTTTCTGTGGCACATGGTAAGCAGCCAACATCCATCGATGCGCGACATGTTTGCCAGTCGTGCACCTCTATGAGTGGTCAAATAGAGCCAAATATGCGACCCCCGGTGTTGAAACCGACACCGCTGGCAACGAAAGCGTATGACCTTTGATCACCCCCGTTTCCGCTCTGTTCCTCCACATCACTCGTTCTCATCGACCAACCAGAATCGAGAGGATACCAGCAAGCAACCAAAAGAGGCAATCAGTACTCAAAAAGGCAAGCAGTACCTAAAAAGGCAGTAGGAAAATGTTGACGTGAGATTCCCCGTTCGGAAGGTTAAATAGATATTTTCAATAAAATTCAAGGAAATGAAGTATCGTATAGCGTCTCCAGCGAAGTCTTCCCCAGGCTTAGATCTAACGCCATCTCTAAAAATTGAATATTCGTACTAGGGTGCGCATCCTGATGTTCTCCTCGCTCATATTAATGAAGATTAAAATCGAATACATTATAGATGGAGGGCCTCGCACGTCCATTTTGTGGTTTCACCCACACGCTACACAGATGTCACACTTGTACTCTCTGTACTCTTGTAGTCGTGGCTGAGCTGCCATCCCGCCGAGATCTTCCTGTGCTACCGGACTTAATAACGCACAGTAAAGACAGCCTCGTTCGACCAACATAGCCAGTCTCTTTCTCTCTCTTCCCCTCTCTCCGATTCCAATGGGTTTCGGACTCTTCAAATCTTTCCGCTTGATGAGATGGCGGCGGAAGCAACACTCTCTTCGACCACGGTATCAACGGCGTTCGCGTCGGGGACTTCTTACGAAGCTGTCGACGTATACACCAGATTATCAGAGCAAGCCCCATATGTCTTTTCGACGGAATACTGGAATGCTTTCACCAGTCCCTCTTCTCTAACTACTTCCACTACGTCCACTACGGGTAGTTCGACTACGAGGACACCGACAAGCATAACCTCAAGTCCATCGTTAGCGTCATCTACAAATGCAGCTCACTCAGATAGCAACCCCGGTCTTTCAGGAGGGGCAATTGCCGGGATTGCTATAGGTTGCACAGTCGCTGGATTGATCGTAGGAGCCATTGCAGGCTTTTTCTTATTGCGGCGCCAAAAGCCTCAAGGCCCAAAAGCCAGATCTCAAGTGAACTCGTATAACAGCCTAGAGAAGCCATTACGAACTGCTTTCTCTAGTCCTTTCCCGACGGAAAGACTTCAGTTAGACCACTTTCTCCTCGATTCCTCCTCAGATGCCGATATCAGCGTGGAGATGCGTTCCCTTAGCCAATTGTTGCAGCAGCATGTTGAGAATCACTACCACTTGGAACCGGTTTCCCTTGGCGTAGATACGCTATCGACGACACTAGTTCACCTTGGACTGGACGAGAACAGTCCCATGTCAGCCTCCAGACTCGCATCTTTAGTCATAGATCCGAATACGCGGTTCAAGGCCATCCAGCATGTTATAGCCAGAGTTGCGTTTGCCAGCGTCACAATCGACGGTGCTTCTCCTGTGTCTCTATTGCCGGAGCCGATCTCTTCTTTCATTTCTCTGATCCCGGCTACGGAAGGCCATAGAGAAAGCGCGGAAGGTGAGAAAGACAGACCATCTACTCGTACAATGAAAACTAATAAAGATATGGTTATTCTAGCCGTCGATATTGCACTCACACGGTGGCGACAGTTGTCTGCCCTTTTGATCCACCCTATCAGAAGTGACAGGACGCCATTGGCTCCCTCGGAGGACATTAGCACTCACCAGGCGGAGCAGCTTGCTATGGCCTTGAACACCTTCCTCGAGCCTTTCGTGGCGGGCGATCGCCAAGACAGATACGAGCAGGAGAACCATCTAAGAGAAGTGATAGTCGAGTGTGCTACTTTTGGTTATCTCCTATTCTCTCAGCCCTGCGAGTATCGATACCGTTTCGAAGGCGGGGTGCGACCCAACTACATAGTCGTGTTCCCCGGACTGGACAGGATTAGTGACGAAGAAGGTTACAGATACCCTTCGGCCGTTCAACCAGTTGTCACACCAACGGTTGAGATGATTTGACTGCATTAGGTACCTAGGTAGTTACTACCTGTAGTGAATTTGGGGGTTGTATATATGGATATTGCCGTTGTCAATATCGTCCCATTCGTTACATTTGCTGTATATAACTGTTTAGCAAGCATTCCTTCGAGAATACTACTATGTGTATATAAGATTGTCGTAAACGCCACGGCGTGTCACGTCCTGTGGAATCAGGGGAAGAAGAAAGGCCTCGGTTCCACGCCGTTCGTCAGCGTAGTGAAACATATTCGTAAAGTCACTGACGCTAGACTCATAGAACCCATGGTATGAGTACATGAGTAGACCAGCAGGTATAATAAATCAGACCCAGACAGAAGTCTTTCGCTCAAAGGATTTTATTAGGTTAGTATAATTAAGTCCGACACATTATTCCTAAGATATTATGTATTCAAGTAAATGAACCACCGTCTTAACCATAATATTGTGGACGCTCTGTCTCTGCCCAGACTGGGTCATGATATCCTTCTTTAACTAAGACTATCCTCTTCTATCTGCCATTCTGGATAGTAGGCTGTGGTGTTTAGAACCGAACGTCTAGCTTATGGATGCTGAATAAAACTAACAGCTAAGCATTGGGTGTGTGGTACGCTCTGAAATTGTTCGAGAATCGCCGCATCTAAGGACGTATTGTAAGACTCGCTACTAAGTAACGTACCATCTTCTCGATTGATAAAAGGAGCGATATATCACTGGAAACCTCTGAATGTCTAACTCATCAGCACGGTGCTTGATGTTCTAGCCGGCCGGCCTCTATGAAACAAGTTTCCGAACCGACCTACCTACTTCTAATCAGCCCCTGTCAAACTTGTACGTCTCAATCCCACTCAGCCAAATAAAGAACTGAATTAGATTGATAAGATTAGATGTAGATACATCTTTCGAGATATATGCAAGTGTTAACCCACCAACCTGGTACAAAGCCTCTCTGTTGGTATCCGAGGTTTCCGATGTCTCCGAGCCGAGATGTTCCAACGCCTCTTCCGACCTACGATATGCCTGCCTATGACAGGGCTTCTTCTCTCTAATTCCTAAGTCCTGTGATAGGTAATCTCTACGACACGGTCCCGAATGAACTTTGAATCATGTCATATATAGGGACACTTCTTTTCCGGACCGGCAACCGCCGGTGATTTCGCACATTAACGTGCGTTTGTGTTGCATGACCCACGATAGTCTAGGACATTGTAGATTAGGTATAAGAGAGACGTACGAAATATCTTATGTATACCCAGCCAATTCTCGCTCTCTATGTTGAACTAGGCCATCTCATCTATGAGGCCTATCAGACTTATTTACCTTCCGTCTGCTACTCACCATATAGTCACACAATTTCGAAGAAAGGCATATAAATCATAATCAACAACAAACACGACGACAATGGACCTTAACAAACTCGCCTCACAGATCACCACCTCCACTCTCCAACTCTTCCAACAACACCGCACCCTCATAACCACCACAGCTGCCGTCCTCGCAGCCGGCACCGGTATCAAGATCCTCTCCAACATAATCGCCGACTACAACGAATGGTACGCCCTAGGTCCCAACGGCCTGCCCCTCAACATCTTCGGCTACCTCTTCCAATCAGCAGCGTACCCCATCGCCCGCGCCGACGTCCGAGAGCCCGCGCCCTACGACCAGAACAAGCTTTCCAAGCGCTACGGCCCACTCGTCTTGCGGTCTTTCCTCATCGCCCCCCTGAAGCCGCGTAAAGGAGAAAGGCCGACAGTTCCTCTCTTCGTCGGCCCGCACCGTCAGACGACGCAGGGAGCTACTCAAGCGATCCGTGATAAGCAGGAAGCCTTCCTCCACGCCCTCGCGGCTGCCAACCCGAGCCTCATCCAAGTCAAGCCGTCGAACCTAGAGGGTCCGCTATTCAACAGCGTGTGGCTTGCCGACGGCATCATGCTTCGCGACGACATCAAGCGTCTGAACGGCGAATTTGCACACCCGCACGGTGAAGGTAGCACACATATGGTATTGAGCCTAGTCGATGCCGCTGCAGCCATCGAAAATGGCTGGGCTGAGCGCCATCGTATGAGTGGCGTCGGACCGTTAATGCCTTGGGGATTTGTGATGATTTATGCGCCGCGAGACGATGAAGAACTGAACATGTGGAAGGAATTCATGGTCGCGAGTGCGCGGTACGCTCTCGGTGATGGGACAAAGGTTGTGATGCCGTAGCGCTGGTAGAGGATGCTATTTTAGAAGGGGGATATTAGGCTTAATTAGGATGAGTTAGTTAAGGGACCAGCTAAGAAAACTGTATAGATGAGATCTGTGAATTAGTGAGGTAGAGGAGGTTTAGAGCTGTATAATAGTCTCCTCTCAATCGTGACCCCGTTTCACCCCAAGAATATCCGGAAGATACTTGTAAAACATAAGCAACTATTCTTGATATGCCGACACTTGGTTGGGTTTCCTTTGCATTTTGTGTACTTCTCCTAAAATGACCATTTCTAAGCATCCAAGTGAGAGCAGAAGTTACTGTATGTTTAAGCTTCTCGAAATCACGTATGCTTTAAATGTTGAAATATACTAGGTTTAAGTTCACTGGAGGGAGTATTGCAGTGTCAATATATTCTCTGTGGCTGAATTACCTTCTAGGAAGCAGCCTAGGGTTCAAAAATGCCAGCTCCTGAATATGTTCGCGCCATACCCGGATTGGATCCTTGGCTATGGCAGTCTGAACGCCGACACTCGTCGCGTTGACACCGTAGAGATAAGGCTTCTCGTCTGCATAACAAGGCGTCTCCTGATCTTCAGGTAAAGTACCATTTAGGATATATGCCTTCGCGATAGAGTCCGTGCAGCTGGACTTATCTCTAGATGAATGACCATAGCCGTGATGTACAATCAACCTCGCATTTTTACCCATTTCATTCAATAGCCTTCTTCCATTGCGCAGAGGAGTCGCGGGATCGTACGTCTCCGCAATGAGCAAGACCGGGTTCTTCAGCGTGTGATTCAAGTCACCCCGGTAGACTTCGGCAGGCTGAGGCCAGTAAGTTATGAAATGCTGACAGGGGAAAACGTTAAAGAATCGTGAATTGCCCGAAATCCAAGCTTGGGTTGTCATATTAGCCCATAGCGAGTTCCACCAGACAAGACCGTCCGGTGGCAAGGGAGCATCGTAGGAGTCTGCGCAAACGACTAGAGAGCCAAGCTCGTCGGTCGAAGGTTTGGGGGAAGGCGGAGATGGTAGCGTAGGGTCATACTCCCATTCTGAATGGTCGAGCATGGCCGCCGCCAATGTAGAGTTACCAGCTTCCAGCTCATACAGCATCTGAGCGAGGGCAGGCCAAGTGTTGGCGTTATATAAGGCACTGTAAATGGCAGATACAAGGCCTGAGTATGTGATAAGCGATGGACCGCTTGACTCGACATAACCCGCGACAGGGCGTTGGCTGATTGAAACCACCAACTTTTGCATTCGGATCTCTAAGTCCTGTAGAGACACAGTGTCGGAACCCCTTGGTTGTGCCAGGGCGCAATGCTCGGGTCCGGCGTTGAGACACTCGCCAAGGAAGCCGTCACGCCAGGCATCAGTAGCATTGTCCAGCGCAGTCCATCCAAAACCACCAAGGAGGCGGTGATCCCGAACATACTCGGTTCCGTCAAGAATAACACGGCCAACGCTATCCGGGAACATGTTGGCCCATGTCTGGCCGATTCCAGTGCCATAACTAACGAGATAGCCTGTTAGTTCATCCTCGCCGAGAGTCTTTCGGATCTCCTCCATATCGCGCGCGACAAAAGCCGTGCTAACGAACCGCGCGAGGTCACCATGTCTCTCCCAGCAAGCACGAAACGTGGCATCATTCATGGCATCGGCTACTTCGAGCTGAGCCTCGGGTGTCCCAGACACTTCGCGGTACTGGTTGGTCAGCATAGACCAGCGATCCCTATCGGCGTCGTAAGGGAAACATGCTATCGCTGGTGAGGTTATGTTGACACCGCGCGGATCCCAACCCAAGACGTCAAACTTTCCGTCGCTAAGCCGTTTGGTAATGTCTTGTGCGGCTCTCCAAGCGTATGACGTGCCACTTCCGCCTGGCCCACCTGGCTCGATGACGATGGTGCGCTCACTCTTGCTCCCCGCAGAAGGGTTGGCATGAGGAGCTAATGCGGTATCGACTCGTGCGAGGCCTGAAACCTGATATTTCGTCACGGCGAGCCGAACAATACGGGGATCGGACTTGTTGGTGTAGTCTAGTGGAACGTCAAGGTAGCCACATAGATAAATCCCCCGGCCAGCATATGGATCGTCATCCTGGGCGCTTTGTTCTGTTGTTGCATTGCCCCAGCTCCAATGCTCAGGATTCGGGTCAAACAGGTCAGCCCAGGCTTGTTCTGGATCGGAATCGCCGAGAGCGGGTGGTACAGTCACGTTCGTGCAAGGAATAAAGCGAAACGGGTCGTCGGGAAGTGGGAATCGACCGTAAGGAGATCCGGATCGTCTATTGCAATGTCGTATCGCGCTGCTCGTGAGGACATCGTAGTATTGTTCGCGGAAACCTTCGTAAGTTAGACTCGGGTGGTGGTTGTATAGAGCAACCAGCCCAACCAAGCCTACAACTACGACCAGCGCGTTTGGCCATGACCGTCTAGGCTGTGATTGTGTCTCTCGAGGGAAGTTATTAAGAAGCGACGATTTCTCCATGGTGGGACAAAGCAAAACAAGATGATATATTTCTGGGGCGCAAATAGCGCATCAAAGCAGCAAACAGCTCTATTTCCAACTCATTGACGCTTTCGCTAAAGTACAATATTCCAAACAATCATGTACGAAAAGCTGGGAAGATCTTGGGGGATTCAGCCGGAGCTCTTACCCTTGCTGCCTTCAATGTTGCTAGAGCTCTTGTTGCAGTTATCTATGATACCTGCCTAGATGTAATCAGCTATGGTGGGGCAAGCAATAGATGGATCAATGTGACTAATCGTCCCTTCTCTCTGTATATAACTACATATGTATGTACCTAAATCTCAATGAACTGTCGCTCTTCATCACCATAGTCCGTTCATTTAGGCGATTAGCCACATGCATGCTACGCTGGTTTTTATCTTCGATGTATGCTGAAGATGTAACTTATTATGTAACTTATTCTGTAACATTGCCTGTTATTGTCGATGCTGTGCTAGGATTGCCAGCCATGACAAAATCGCGGCTAAAATGACGACGGTATCTTAAGATCCTACGTAGTCGTCAGCTCCAGCGTAGTAGTATATAACAATATCATCTCCCATAGGCGTCTGATGATCAATCCGATATAGCTAATAACTTGTATAACATCCTCTATTATGTCCAACTAAGATGGCAGCGCCAACGACTTAGGCAGCTAGCCAATTCAAAGATATTGGTATCATTCCGTACTCTGCCAGCGACTCTGCCAGCGTATTCAAATGTTCTAGCGCCTGTGTTTGCGCCGTAACACCATAGCTCATCGTCTCATCAGATTAAACCCATCTATATCTTCTTCTACATGGGTATTCTTCTAATCTCCTCAGCAGTCCAATATTTCCTCATATTCTCCGCCCCGAGCGTCTCAACCTCTTGATCAAGATGCTTCCATAGCACACTCCCCCAATTTTCCATTTGCGCCTTCAGTGTCGGCATGTCCAATTCCTTCTCCCCATCCCGGCAAGCCCTTAGATACTTCCTCATCCCCTCCATCCCATCATGGATCTCACGATGCTGTTGCAGCAGTTCCGCCGCGCCCTTGCCACCCTTGCCGTCTGTACGGAACTCGGGCATGCGCCGGGCTAGAATGGGGAAGATGTACGTCTCTTCGATGTTGTGGTGCATCTCGAGTTGCGAGATGAAGGCCAGCCCGTCGTTGATGATCGACCGCCCGTTTCGCGACGATGCTTTGCCCTTGCTGTTCCCCGTGCACGCCGCAGCCCACAGCGCGTTCCATGATGTCCGGAAGTGCGCGTGGAATACGTCCATGTGTTCGGCTAAGCGGTTGTACGCGCGGAACTCGGCGCCCTTGAGTGGTGGGAGCTTTTTCTCTTCCTTCTTCTGTTGCGCGTCGCTGCTTTGTTCTTCTTTGGAAGCCGTAGTAGCTTCATGTGTGGTGCCAGAGGATGCTATAGAGCTGCTCGCTTCGGAGGGAGATTCTGCCGGATGTGCTGTCGAAGATATGTCGGTGGTGGACGACATGTTGCCGGTATTTGAATGAATGCTACGGTCGAGGATAAATCGTGAAGGTGATCTAAGGAAGGCTGTGGAGATACGATCGCAATGACTTATTGAAGATAGTCGCACAGTGATGCCGGTAGATCGTATAGGAAAACGGTTTGCGACAAGGCGAAATCCAGCACCTACAATGGCGTGTCGTATAATCATGGAGGCCAAAGGGATATGTACTCCTACTGATCATTATATATCGAAGCCATTATTGTTGGGAGGTTATATAGGTGAGTATCCTATACCAACTAGCGGCGATCTATCTACCTGTTGTAGGTAGGGGCTATTCAATAAGTCAGCGATTAGAAAGCAGAATTTCTTCGCTACTAGCCACCCAACTACCACCTCCAGCTAGGACTGCTAAAGACCGCCACTGACTTTGTTACCTCGTGTAAGCCCCTATTGACTGCATTCTGATTGGCTGACATTCCCAAACTGCCCCATGCATTTTCGTTATCGATATGCGCGTTCACTGTTTCTCAAACTACATGTACAAAAAAACTTAAGTCAAACTGTATCTAAAGTCGTGGTTTAGCTATAACGTCGTACCTTAAGTTATTAAGGTTAGGTGGAATTATGCCAACTTGCACTTAAGTGACATGCAAGATACACGCTTAAAGCACGTCTACTTCTTCCCAATTCACGCTAAGAGCTTATGAAAACGTGCGAGAAGGACACAAGAGGCCAACATCTTCAAGGCAAATAAGTTCCCTCTTCATTGTTTAAGAGAACTCCAATAGGCTAGTTTTACTCCCCGACTTGGCAGGTTTAACAGAGTCCTGGGTAGAAAAGGATGCTCAGACAGTTCAGATGAACTGCCTATCAATATGAAGATTTAGCCATTGTCGTGTGATAGACTTGCCTCTCTATTGTTGTTCATCAAGGATGTTGTGGTGTTCTGATATATTGGTACCGCCAGCTGGAGGTGGGTTAACAACGCGCCTATGCGACGCAAATAGGGGCCAAGGCTCATTTTGGTGGGTGTAAGTTAATGCGTTTTGATGCCAGGTCACCTCATATAGATAATAGAAGGATTGCTGTCAAAGTATATTGATCTATAACTGTCCAGGTCTGATCCTTTTCGAGACAGCCCCGGATATATATACCTATATATATATATATATATATATATATATATATAGTTATGCACACTTACCTATCTATCTACATACCTATACATGATACTAAAAACAGATATCACAATATTAGTGACGGTCGCGTATGGTAGCTTATCAGACCACGTATTCATTTCTTCAAAAGTGAGTTATCACGTAGCCTGATGCTTTAATGTTATAACAAAGTCAATTCTCTATAGCCATAGCTACGTGACCGACATAAGTAAACCTCATCCATCACCAGCGACTTTGCTAGTCCCATCCCGAGGCATTTTCATTAAAAGTCAAACCCAGCCGTATGCACTGAAATACAAACGAGAGAAAGAGGATGATACAACTACTATGTCCCAGCAGTTATCTATCCTCGGACCGCACCACTTAGCACACCACCAGTGAACTGTGTACCACCAGCTTGTCGTTGACCAGTACCTCCGGTCCTCGGACCACCCCGACCAGTCCGCTGCCCTGCGCCTCGGCCACCTCGCTGGTTCTGTCCTCCTCTCCTGTCAAAGGCGTTGGCCGTACCCTGCGTGCGTTGTTCAAGGGTACGCTCGTTAGTCTCGATGAGCTGCGCCGCCTTGTCTGATAGTGTAAGCGCCAAGCTCTGAAGGCGAGATAGTTCCACGCCCTTTCGGAAGATGACCGTTGATGTGACCTGGTCGAGAGCAGCTGCTAGCTCCTCGTGGCTGATCATCTTGCTGACAATAGCGGAGACCTTGCGGTCCTCTAGCTCAAACATAGAGGAGAGGGTAGAGATGGCAAGCGTGTCATAGAATGGAGCGTAGGTGAAGAGATATGTCCGCAGGCCCTCTTCTTGGATTTGCTTCGACAACATGGTCTTGATCTCATCGGTGTTGGGCATCAAATCCCAAATCTTGATGCTATGAATAAAGTTGGTAGCCTTCTTCCACTCACCGGCAGCTAAGGCCCGAGAAGCTTGCATGACGTGGTCGCGAGTGTTCTCTGGGGGGCCGGTAAATATTTGCCTCTCGTGGTACTCTAGCATGCGTCGGTAGGTCTTGCTGATGACTCGCTTCTTGATATCTGGCGATGAACCAGTTTGGGCGAGTAGAGGGATCTCGAGCAGCATACTGCAAGTCAGGTAGACACACTCCAGAAGCTCCAAGTTGATGTGCATGTGGAAGGGTAGTTGTCTTTGCTTCTCTAGCCTCTCCTGCTCGGGAGAGACTTGGGCATAACGTTGAATCATAACACCCTGGGCCAATAACTCCTTCTGCCGGCCGCTGCCGCAGATCTCTTGCAATGTGTTCTGTGCTTCGTATACCAAACCCTTTCGGAAGGCGCACAATCCAACTTGAACTAGGGTTCGATTGTAGAGGATTTGTGTCTGCACGTCGAAGCTGCCGATCGTTTCTTGCAAGTGTGACATGAGCATCATGTCTCGAGCCTTGTAGTACTCGTCATGCAGAGCAAGGAAGTAAATCTGGCACAGCATCGCGCGGGCACGAATAATACCCTCGCTATTGACGAACAGATAATTGCAGAGCACATTGAGGAGATTAGTAGCGTCCGTGACGCTTCCTCTGGGGGTGATGGTAGATTCAACACCCGAGGGTACAGACTTCCAGGCGTTCTCCTCAAGGATCTTGACGACCTGCGAAGGCTTGAAGTAAACATGCTCCAATCTGCGCATTACGATGCGGTTTAAACTGTCCTGGGGAGTCTGCAAAGACGGATCCTTAGCCAGGTTCTCGTAGTAGAGGAGACCACGGAAGATGACGTTGTATAAAGAGCCCTCGTCAGTTAGTCGTTCAATATATTCCGAAGTGTGAGGGTCAATGTTCTGCAGCGATCGGGTAAGCTCGTCATCCAATCGCTCAACGTACGATACAATGCTTCCGGGAATCTTGATATACTTCTCGCCAGGCTGTAGTGTAGGCGGCTTCTCATCATCGTCCCATTCCTCAGCATTTTCAATGACAACGTACTCCCTGTTTGACTCAAGCACCTCAAACAAAGTTGAGATCTCCTTCTCGGCGGCCTTCCAGTGTTCCAAAGGCATAGATGTCGACCCACCGGAACTGAGATCGAATCTTGCGGAAACGATGGTTAGAAGGACCTTGATTTGTTGATAAGGAGTGACGGCAACCTCGTAGAGCTTCTCCATGATCTTGATCTGTTCGAGGCGATCCGTATTCTTCTTGCCACGAGACTCCAAGATTCCCCGTAGGTGTTTGAAGATGCTCTCCGGGGTGAATTGAAGCGTCTTGCCACCCGGGCCGACGGTCGAAAAGCCTTCTTGGTCATCCTCGACTTGAGCGATGAGGTCTTCCGCTCTGGGTTTCTTAGGCTTCGGGGCAGGAGGCTCTTCCTCCTCATCGGAAGCGAGGAAATCAAGAGGATCCTGTCTGTATGCATCAATCTGGGACTGGTAGTCTTGCTTGAGCTTCTTGATTTTTTGCTTAACGGCATTGAGACCACGGGCGCTCGTGGCGTTCATCTTCTTGGGGGTGACCTTCTGCTTCGATATGGCTTCGTTCATAGCATCCTCTATTTCCACAAGTGCCTTGATGTAGAGCTTCGGCGTTTGTCCACGCTCGGAAATCTTGGCGGCCTGTCTGTTGAGCTTGTCGAATTCTACGTAATCAAAGTCAGCGTGATGTAGTCAACACCCGCAATCAATCGGTCAAACCTACCGACGGAGATGGCGCCCCAATCGCTGATCTTCTGGCGCTTCTCAATCGTGTCGATTATAGATTCGAGTTCAGCAATCTGTTTATCTTTGGCGCTCTTCAAGGTTTTAGGAGCGTCATCGTCGCTCTCTTCACTCTCGGAATCATTTCCAGGACCACGTAAGAAACGAGCAGCACCAGATTTTTTACCACCTTCTTCATCGCTGCTGGACTCTTCTTCAGATTCCTCTTCATCTTCGTCCTCTTCCTCTTCAGACTCATCTTCCTGCTCCTCCTCTTCTTCCTCCTCCTCGGAGTAGAGCTCCTCCTCTTCAGAGCTGCTCTCGCTCGAGCTGTCGTCGCCGCTACGGAAGAATCGAGACATGTTGTCGGGTGTTCTCTTTTTTTGTCTAAGGCAGTTCGATAGATACGAGAAACAAGAGAGGGGTGTTGTTTCGCGGGAATGCAATGGAGTGGGAGAAGATGCGCGACGCCTGAAAAAAAGGCGAAGTTGAACTTGGAGGGGCAAAATTGAAATAAAAGGTGCACACACTTTTTGAAAATCACACGAATTTTTGGTGCATGTGGGGTCGAGGGGGTGAACCGATTCAAGCAGTAGGCAGGTGCGCCAATGACTCAGGCCTATCAAATCTTGCGCCTTCCTTTTGTACAAGGTACTTCAACTCATGCTTATCTAATGTGTTCCGCACAGTAGCGGTACATTGGACTTTGTATACCTTGAAGTTCTTGAAGTTCAAAACATCGGCTTACCTAAGCTCGAGATGTTGAGTCAACTTCCAATGATTTTCTTGGATGGTTCCATGGAATATTGTCTATTGGATGGTAAAAATATGATGCCAAAGGCTCTGAAGAGTACACCTGGTGGGAATGTAGTCATATAGAAGGACATGTAGTCATGACGGGAAATGTACAATTTATCAACCCGAGACTTTGTGGCCATAAGTCCTCCTTAGTAGAGGGACTGTTGAAATGGAATTTGTCCAGATGTAAATATAAAAACTCCTAGCTTGACATGAGCGATTGTTAAACTTGATTGAGATTGATACTCCTGAATAAATGATTCGCTCCGTATCAACGCTTCCCGTGATATTGTGTAAATCTCATGAATTCCCCACAGCCGTAGTAACTCCGTAGTACCATTGGTTGATGCTAGGTATCATGACGCCAAAATAAGAAATAAGAGTCATCGACGACATAGAAGATAGTGGTCCTCATATCCTTCCGAGTTCTTCTATTAATTCGGACCTGAAATAGGTTGATCTAGGTCCAGCCAGTCAGGATGGTCTTTAGCACGCCAGGGTCTAATTCCCTTGGGATTAGCATCACGGCTCTTCTTGGCCTGTTCTAGGACCTTCCTACTCTCATCACTGGTATACAGTGTACCAAAGTCCTTGATCTGAGTGTGTGCTGCGATTACGGACTTGGTAAAGCCCTCATACACTTCTTTAGCTGTTGTTTGTTAGTGTGCCTGAAGAAAGAGTAGGAGCGATATGAGGATTGGAGTTATCCTTACGTGTAGCATTGTTTGGAATCGACTCAAGCATGCGCTGAATGGTCGTCCGTAGTTCTCTGCACTGTCCACCAAGAGGGTCAGCGTTGGTGCAAGTATCAATCGTACAGTGAATGATATGAATTACGCGAGCAAGTTTCCCTCTCGCGATGAATGGAAGGGTTCTATGCGTCGTACCTTCACATGCAGGAGATTTAACTGCTTCATATTTAATTCCAGCTGTTCTTCCTCCAAAGTCCCTACATCTCCTTGCCCCAAACCACTAACAGACCCCAACTTGCCTTGACCTGAATGAGCAGCCATTTCATCTGTTGTTAATTCTTATTATCAAGGACTTCCGATTATCAAACAGACAGTGACAATTCCTCTTGAAGATGTCGTCCAACGAGGGACGTTCGTCTGAAAAGATGTCGGCGGAAACTGGTATTCCGGAGATGCATGTTGTCAAGAACAACAACAAAGACAACAACGATGCTGTACCGTATTTTGGTCCGCATCCAATTCGGCTTGTTAAGCCACAACAGCCACAGGTAGCACAGCCTCACCCCCACCACTTGCCTCACCAGCCGCAGCTGCATCAGGACCAACACCAGCACCAGCGACGGCACCAGCCATTCGTGGCGGGTACCCATAACTTCCAGCCTCAGGTAAGCTTTGATTTTCCCCCTACCTACCGCCACCCAGCCACCATCCACCAACCAATTCTTCTGCCGTCACCCGATCTTCGTCCCCAATTCAACTCTTCCCACTGTCCTACCGCAGCAATATCTGCGTCAACGCCAACGAACTCACACGGTGACCAGCACGCGCATCCGGCAACCCACCCCACCGAGCACCCCGAGGCACAGCTCAAGCTTGGAGATAGCTTCAGTTCTTCTTCCAGCAACAATTCCAATCCTTATCATTCTCCGACTTCTCCCCACGGTTCCGCTTCAACCGCCAACATTTCTTTCCAACAGACCCCCCACCACCGTGCGGTCGCCGCGGGCGTCGTCGTCAACGGTAACTCGAGCGCCTTGAGCACCCCGCGCCCGGGCCCGACGACAACCCCAGCGACCCCGGTGACAATGCCGACCAACGATCCTGCTCCATCCGGTTCTCTTCGTTCGCCCCCCGAAGGCATATTCCCTAGCTTCGATAGCCTTATTGGTTCCATCCAGCAAGTGGCTAAGGATCAAGGTTTTGGAATCGTTAAGCTGAGAGCTAGTAACTATCGAGATCATAAACCGACTCGATACGACCTAGTTTGCGATCGCGGTGGTGTTAAATACAACAGCACAGCGAAGAAGCGCAACCCCAGCACAAGGAAGGTCGATTGTCCTTGGAGGGCGAAGGCAGTCTGTGAGGTCCAGCTCGGCAATCAGTGGCGATTCCAGGTCCAAAACGACCAACACAACCACGAACCCCGAGTCCTCAGTGGCAATCCGAGCCAAGACAATACTCCGACCGTCCAGAGCATTCGAAGTTTGACTAACAAGATGGACCGCATGAGCCACGACATGACGCAAGCGTTCGACCGCATCGAGCAACGATTGGACAGCATCGAGAAGCGACTCGAGGCTATGGACTCACGCATCGGCACTGTAGAGGCGCGTATGTCCAACATGGAGACTCGTGGAACTGGCATGGAGGTCCCCATGGACAATATGGAAATGGGAGGCCCTATGTTGGATGGTCCCGTCATGTAGGAGTCTGGCGTCTCGGTCGCCAATGTCAAGGGGGTTTGACAGCTGCCGTATTCTGGAGTGATTATCCCCGGCGAACAAAAGAAAAAAAAAGGGTCCAACAACCTCTGGATGACCTCCGTGGTGGATCACAATAAGATATGGCTTTCTGACTATTTTCCTATTATCCCTGCAGAGGACACCATCACACAAGGGTTTTCAGGTTTTGAGGTTGGACCGATACAAGAAACAAATTCGACTGGTTATTCTGGCGTTCATAGGGGAGGGCTTAATTTGCGTATGTTTGCACTGCGATGCGATGCATTCTGGTGGCACTCTGACACGACCGCGAAGGGAAAAGTGGTTTCGGTTCCTATTTTCATGGCTTACAAAGGCGTATGGCAAGTGTGCACTCTTACTAATTATTTTGCGGCGGCTCGGTAAATGTGGAATAAGGCAGGGGGGGGGGGGGCTTTCATCACTCTTCCAGCTCTACAAACGTTTAGTAGCAGCTATTTCCTTTTGACACTTGCGCCAGATCAGATTCCCATTCAGATTCGATCGCCTCCAGAGGCTTATCTTTTACATCGGACGACGGAGGCAAGGTCAATAATATCAGACGTCGTGGTTCACTAACCTAACCGTCTTACGGGGGTTTGAGGTACTAGATTCCGCATATAGCTCTTCTATAGGAACCACAACTCAATGTATATGTTCTATTCAAATTGTAACGTCTTGGACCCAGGTGCTTCGAAGTTAGGCCACCATCGTCATGCTAGTCGTATGATGGGAGCATAGCACAAGCGAGGTACAGTACAAACGACAATCATAGCGTGCTTTCTGTCTCTAATTTTAGGTTACCTTAGCTGCCCAAGTGCTGCAACTGTGGGGCGCGCACGTGCCCTATTGACTTAAAAGGGAAGGAATCTACTGTACCACAACTTAAGAAAAACAACATTAATAGCACCTATTATCCCACACAACCTCCCGATGAACGATGGCTAAATCTCGAAACTAGGTTACTGGCATCCCTTCCGATTGGCCAACACGCAAATACAATTCCTGAAAGGGGAAGCCAGGATGCCTGCTTTAGGTGCTTGTTCTTCTATAATAGGTACGCACTGAACTGGGAAAACCGGTTGAGATCTAATCTTGTCGGTTTCCTTTCTCTATAGCAGCCGATATGCCATTCCACAGTGCCCCTATTTCACTAACCTATGATTACCATCCCATTTCAATTCCGAATCCAGCGGAGATAATCACTGTATCTATAAGATCCCACGACATCGCTTCTCACGTACCTAAGCTACTCTAGCTATCGCTACCCGTCATCTTAGATATCAACCAGGAAAAGACGCACCCTGGGGATAGGATAATCCTATTAGGAGATACTTAACTTAGAGCGTCCAAAAGATAAGTTAGGTGCTAGATAGGTAGTATTCTTGATACAATCCAATGTTGAGCTTGATTACCTTGTTATCATACAAGAATTATTGCTACGAGAATCATCGAGATCTGCCCACTGCTTAAGACATATCTTTTGGATATTAGTAATTTAGGAAGAATAAGACTAGTCATTTGATGGAGACAAGGCATCATGGCAAAAGATTCAGTAAAAGGTTCGTGAGAATTGCGCGGCGTAAGCCCGCGTTTGCCTCTACCCCAATCGCCTGAAGGCCTCCTGAAACTGATTACATAGGTCACACCTTATATGGTTCCTATTGAACCACCTCGCAACTTGCTATTCCCATTACTTTCTAGACGCAATTCAGAGAGGGCCAGGAGAAGCCCCGGTGGTCAACTATGTGGTTATTGATCCGCGCGAGAGCACTGTTTCAACGGTCGTACTGTAAAGTCGAAGAAATCTAGGGGCTTGGTTAAATCTCCGAAGTGTGGAACTATCATCAGAGTCCTATCAAAATCGCCTTACTTCTCGCAGTTCTAACTATGTAAATGGATATACCTACCTAACGTTGGCCATCCTTATGCTCGATCGCGTTCCAATTTCCCCAAATGTCAACTATTTCTGTTCCACAGAGATTTCCTCTACTTGTAGTTATCAACATAGAATAACTCAGTGGCTACGGGCTATATGCGTCCATACCTTATAAAGTCGCGAGGTTCGTCTTCATATTCATGGGAATTAAGGTTAATTCCGCGGTTATCCTGCCTTCTTGAATCATCTAGCCTACCTACCTGGATATGTGTGGTTTGAGCCATGTTCGGGTCACTGCTTCTTGACGTACCCGAGCCTGTATGTATTTGCATACATACCAAACATCACCAACCAAGGGTTAGTTAATAAGGGCTGATCATCGTTGACTAGGTATCTACTGTATGTATTAGGCACTCATAGAAGTGGAGTGCGTAGTGGCATCTCCACATGAGTACCTAGGTATGATTGTCACTTCAGTCTGGGGATCCTGAACCTTGATAATTTGAATAATAGCAATGGAGAGCAAGACGCCGCGTGTTTATACCATGTGCCTACATACAGTATGCAGTAGATAGTAATATCAAGCCGTACGCATCTAAATCTCTCCATGAGTTACATCGTCTACGGCAGAGCCCCAACACCTTAAGGTATGTAGCACTTAGGTATATAGCAGGATTAATCTGTCAATAGCTGTTATCGTAAGGTGGATATTTCTTGGGGTCTAGCATTATTGAGTGGGTAGGGGTCTGATGACTTGGTATCAAACATCGGGAAATTGTTACGCGAGACAAAACTTCTTAATATAGTCCCCAAAATTGGTCAGGCTGCAAAGAGAATATGCCAGGTCTCCACAATGTTTATGATTGCCGTCCCTGATTCTCACTAAGATAAGGTTGACCGGTTAATTACCTTACATTCTTGAAACTCGAATTCGAGCGAATATGTGTATGAATTGTGCGTGTATGTCATTTTGAGTCCTCTTGACTACGATAGGGAGGCTCAATCATAGCGGACAATCCGAACCTGGCAACTTAGCTCGCCGAGGGTACGATGTCGGAAGCGAGGCAAGTTCATCGGTTCATTACCGAGTCTTTGGTCATGGGTGGGCTTGTCAACTCGTCTTCTGTGTGGGCGTATCATCTATTGAGTCGTCTTAGACCATGTTTTGACAACTGCGGGAACACCACTTATACCCTTGACGGCCCGCTAAAGGGGAACTAATACCCCAGTCTGCCGATGCACTTCTCTCGCGCGTGTATACGAACCTGGTTAGAAATTAGGCCAAAGCGTACAAATTTTCCGTGGCGTGCGGATGGTCCTACCGACGCACTCATTGACCTTGCGGGGGTCACTCCGTCACCGCTGCTTGAAATTCAATAGTTTCGAAGTCATTCAAGAGGTCGAGAATGATGGGAAGAGGAGTTGGGCTTATTAATTCTGGTTGACGTTATTATCTAGTACCTACGTACATTTTGTCAAATCCCAATCGAATTACAAGCCAATCTAGATAGTGATCTATCGTTTGGAGGTGCTTGACAAACCTCGCTACATTGTCTATCAAACTTGATGTCTTGAAGTGCTGGCTCGGCGCGAGAGCCCCTGCGCGTACGTGCCGGGTTCCTGATATGACATATATATATCATACTGCCAGTATTATATGATTTTACGACGGGGCTTCCAAGTGAAGATAGCTACAATCTGGTATGTAAAACCAGAGTACGGCTTTTGTGGCCATCCGTTCTGCGTTCTCTCTCAATGTCGATGATCGCGTCGTCCTATCGAATTTGCGTCTCGTCTGAAGCAGTTTTGTTCTTCTGCTCAGTCTATCCGAATGTACTCGAGACATTATTATGACATTCATTTATCCCATCGAGACCCAAGATCAGAGGGCCATCGTAGCCTGCGGGATTGTGTTTAGCCTCTTGCCAACAATAGTCGTTGGCCTGCGCGTCTTAGCTAGGCGCAAAGCGAATAGGCGACTTGACACGAGTGACTATTTAATCATCGCGTCGTGTGTACGTTAGACAAACGCCGTCCTCGCCAACGAACCCCGAATTCATGGCGAAGGGTTTTTTTTTTGATAAATCGCTGACACCTTTTCCTAGTTTTTCATCATCGTCTATCAAGGCGTGGCCATCTCCTGTTCGTATTCGTCAGGCTGTATTGGAATGATCCACCGTCGATAGCTAACTGATGATGCTTCACAGCGGTCCTGATTGGTGGAGTGGGCTTCCATGTCGATGATATAAAGAATAGATTCGGAGTCAAGTCTGGTACGACGATATTTCTCAAGGTATGCACCCCTGAGAACTTAGCGGGTTGGAAACAACATAGCTTGCTAACACTTACAACGACACCCAGCATCTAATAGCTATTCAAGTATTATGGGCCGTCAGCCTCAGCCTCTGCAGGATTTCCATCATCCACCTATTCACGAAGATCTTTGTGGTTCAAAGCTTCATCGTAACCGCCAGACTTACCTACGCATTAATAATCCTATGGTATGTCCCTCTGAATGCTGAGCCTTGCCTCTAAATGTCGAACTCCCTAATGGGTGTTATCGAGTGGATGCTGACGGATTGGAATGCTAAGGGCTCTTGCTGCTATTCTAAGCGCCTTTCTCATATGTCAACCCTTCGCATTCAACTGGGATAAGTTGATCGATGGAGGAACTTGTGGAAATGCTATGGTATCATGGATCGTGACAGGCGTTTTGAACCTGATTTCCGACCTGGTAATCCTGATAATGCCAATGCCTTACCTGCTGGGGTTGGAATTAGCATTGCCGAAACGACTAGTATTGGCAGCAACGTTCGGTATAGGAATATTGTAAGTGCTATGATTCTGGCTCATCTTCGTCTATGCTAGCGAGAGCTCTGCCTAACAATTGATTAATAGGACTTGCGTCATTAGCATCATACGTATCACAACGATGACCACGATCGACTTTAATGATGTAACCTGGACAATACCACACACCGTGTTATTCAGCGCGCTCGAACCATGCATAGCTGTGACACTGGCGTGTATCATTATCCTACGTCCTCTTTTTGGCGGTCGGTATTCGCCAGATGGCACGGCGGCATTCAACGGTTCATCCCCCGAGGTGTTGGCGAGAAAGAACAGCAACCGAAGATTCAGGCAACTCAATGACAATTCGTCCGAAACGAGACTGCGCCCAGAGGATGTGGGATATCGGGCATCTATCGCGAAATCGCCGAAACCGTTTAAGGGGTTCGGTAGCATGGATGTTAACCTTGAAATGGGATCGATCTCAATAAAGCAAGAGTGGACCGTACAAGAAGAACCACGACCAATGACTTCAACAACACATAAAGAAAAATAGTCATATAAGGTAGCACAGTCGGGTACCTAAGGTAAATAGGTGGTCCAACTCAAGTATTCCATTATAATAAAATCTCATCAAAATATTTTGTATCGCTTGATTACAGCCGCCTTCATATCACAATGTCTCCCACTTAGAACACATCAGGGGACTTGGCGATAAGGTGGATTAATAATTAATGCCAACGACAATCGCAGTTAAGGAGACTCACGAAAGGACGTAGTTAGGCAGTCAATGAGGCCCAAGAAACAGGGATCATTTCTATTACGGAGAAGGGCCTCAGTAACGCACCTAATCCGACGCCCATCTCTCGAACCGCTAACCCCTAGATGAATATTTCACTCACTAATATGCTCAAAGCTGTCATGGTGGGCTCAGAAATTCGCCAAAAGATATTTGATTCCTTCCCAAATCTCAATACCAGTAGGTAAGATCTGGTCGGCGGGCAGCGTAAATCCATTCCGACCAGTATCCCGGAGCTCGATAGCCCATCTTAAATTCGAGTTAGCACCGTTTACAGCTCGAAATAGCTGGTTACTTCACTTACCCGTACTCAGCCTTGTTGATGTCGGTCACGTAATCATTGCTACCTCCGGCAGTAGCGTAGAGAGTAGCGCAGGTTGGACCGGCTGTAAATCGTGTGCCATACGGCTTCGCAATGGCGGTAGCCAGATTCTTAGCTAGCGAATCTTGCTCCGCCTGGTTGGCAGCCACTGCTGAACAAGAGTAGCCATAAGGTCTGTATAATTCATATTAGTTATCAGATCCACCAATAGCGTCTCATAGCTAGAAAAAGGGGGCGCAATAGCCCGCCTACTCTACCAGTCGCAGGGTATGTTAAAACCGAGACTCACGTCAAGATGTATTGTCCGTAGCTGTGCCAGTCAACGTATAGCTTGATGCCATTCTTGTCGGCTAATTGGTCACCCAATGCTATAAGGTACTAATTAGCCAAAAATCGCCGAGTCATTTTAAGAGTTCAAGCCTTACTTCGGATTCCAGTATTCTCAGGCGTGTCACCAGCGGCAACACCACGATACCTATGAGAAATTTGATTAGCATCTGCCTCGTTGACATCCCATTTACATCATTCCCCGAATAACAGTAAATGGCCCGAATTGCTACTAGCTTCATGACGAGGGACAGGTGGGTATTCAGTCAGATTATCTCAGAGGTACTTACGTTTCTAGTTTGGAATGTTCAGTTAGCAAGTATTCACGACATATATAAGTCAAGGTAAAATAAACACGCGCTCACCTGATCCAGGGCTTGTCGATGATCCCTGCCCATCCCACTTGTAAGGCCAGTTCCGGTTGATATCCGTACCTACGGCAGAGGTGCCGGATCGTGTCTGGCGGTTCTTACGCCACAAGCGGTTGCTAGTTTGAGTGTAGAGAAACCCTTTCATGGTTAGCTAGGATCCTAAGTGGTGACGTCGCTTAAACTCACCATCGGGGTTGACTATTGGTAAGATGTAGAAGTCATAGCTGTCAAGGAAGCCCTTTACGGTCGTGTCGTTGTTATAGTTGGCAACCAGTTGGTATGTAAGGTACTCAACAGTCTGAAAGTCTGAGTTAGTCTACTGAGCTGTCTTTCGTTTACACTATTCCACTATTAGGTACCTTTGACGAAATCCATTCCCGAGCGTGTACATTACCGTGCCATACAATGGCAGGTTTCGAGTCCTTACCGCCGCTTCCCCAGAGATGAATGCCTTGGATATCACGACCTTCGAATGATTTCCCGGCCGTGATGAGCTCGGAGTTACTCGGAAAGGATGACTGTATGTCTTTCAAAAAGGTCAAGTGGTCTGCGTAGGCATGGTATGCACTGAACCACGACAAACTCGGAAGAGCAGACGCGCTCAGTTCTCGCTCTAAGCGTTGTTAGGATACATCTATATATACGCTGTGCTCAGATCTGGAACTAATCTAGCCTACCGGGATATTCAGCAAGTTCTCCCTCGAGAGCGATATCAGCCCCGAGATCCTCACTCAGTACCTCAGAGGTGAAGTTGAGCGCTTCGAATGCAGGGAGATTCTCTGGTGGGACCGCAATATCAAAGTATTCCTCTTCTATATGTCCATGGTTATGAGTGAGGTCGATAGCCTCAAGAGATTCAAGATGGCTTTCGAACGCCGCGGTATCAATTCCTGGAGCAACTCGGAAGATCTTATAGCCATCGTATACAACCTTACCCCGCCTGTCGAGTCGCAGGGCGCCTGCTAAAGGAACGATTAACAAAAGGTGCTGGAGGAGCTTCATGATGGCGGTTGCGAGCTGAGGTGACCTTCAACGAAGGATCTGAAGAGGTGCGAGAATGCAACTTTATATTGAAGCTATGGTGCTACCGGGCGGTTGCAATGACGCCGTCATATCTGTCGGTGATAGGATCAAGACGGATGAGTTCTGCGTCTGCCCAATTGGGCAGGTCGCCCTCGTGTAGATCTAGAACGATAAGCTTTAGCCTAGCTCGTGTCAGTAATGAATGTGCGAGCTGGCAGTCGGTTGGAGAAGGTCCCAAGAACAGCTGCGGAGGCAAGCTGCACAAGATAGGGCAGTTTTCGACCAGGGGAGATCCCTTCACCACATAAAGCAAATTTAGCCTGCCGAAGCCGTAGCACGGGAAGGGCCAGCATCTTCAGATCATTGGTTGGGAGCTACCAGGCCTGTTTATTAGGCTCGACGTGCCGAGCCAGATATATGCGCTTGCTTGATCAATCACTGCATATTATAGTTGAACAGCAGATTCGAACTTCCTCATCTGAGGATCTTTCAAGCGCTCCCAATCCCCGCATAAGATGTTTGCCATCCCTGCTCGGCAATGCTACCCTGTCCATCGAGCTTCCTACATCAGATAGCACGTCAAGGATAGCAACAAGCTTAATGTGAGACTTTTCGCTATGTCATAAGATGCCAATATCACGTAATTATAGTGCTTTGCATTGTCTTGCCTGATACAGATATTCATGCCGCATATGCTCTGTTAGCATTAAGGAGTATCTTCATTCTTCACCATTTCAATCCGATATAATTTACCTACCGTAACTGGATCGACTTCTTGGCAAGTTCTTCGTCTGGTGCGCGACCCCCGTTGGGTTACGATGTGACATGGTTATTTGCCGATAGAATTCGAAAACAACAGAGTGCGAGAGCTGAGATTAGTAGATCTTCCTGCTTAGGTAGTTAGCCTGGATGTTGTGAGGATTCATGTTATAGTAATAATCATGGAAGTGATTATGCCTCTATTCTATAATTCTAGGTACCTAGAGGTAGGTAAGTTCTAGGGCTACGATAGAACTTCGTAACGCCAACATGTATTACCGGGACACCTATTCTTGTACCACATAGGAAGGTGTAGGTAACATAGATTTTGTTAGTAACTAAGGTACCTAGGTAGGTATTCTAGCTCTATGGATGCAGAGTAGAACATTATATAATACGCCGCCGAATATGTTAAGCTAAGTTCATATTCATCTTGCCGGGAAGACCGTAGTGGCTACCATTTAAGGAGATGCGTGTAATTTGTGAACAGATGTTTGATACTCACAGTATCGCAATAAAGTAATGTAGGTACCTAATTATAACGCAATAAGGCTGATGTTCTAGGATGAAGTCATGTACCTACCTAATAGTTGGGTACATTTCACTCACAAGAATATTTTCACCCATATTATCCAAGAATACGTATAATGAAGTATACGGCTATGCGCACACGATTCAATAAAAGCTATAAAAGCTATAAGAAAACTTTGCTAGTAGCAGGTTTGCTTGTGATAGATAAAAGACGAAGTTCTTGTTCAATCGTGCTATAATTTAACGACCCTGGTAGCGATCGATGATATTCTGCAGGGTCTTTCAGCTCCTTTAACTCACGGGCTGGGTGAGTAGTGGCTAGCCAACAAGCTGTCGTCTCAAGTGGGCGCTTATGAGAAAAGAGCTAGAACGATCTCCAATCCCGGCGGGAATCATCGATTCTGCGACAGGCGTCGTTTCATTAACTTTGTCTGGTCCTGAGATTACCAGAGTCGATAAACCTCCTTTTTCTGCGACCATGCAGGCCATTGACACTGAAATATGTAAAGCTGCTGCTGAATCCTCATTTTTAGCTCGCGGCGCAAACAGAAACGCGGAGATTTTGAAGACACCGAGGGAATCGCCATGAAACTTGGTGGAAACTCCTCATTTTAAAAAAGGGAGTTAGCAAGCTCCTTGACGGCATCATTTCGCGACTTCGCGATACCGAAAGTCCATGATGCTGCACCGAATACTTATAATCATGAACCCCCCGACGAATATTCACGATGCTCTCGTGCTCACTATTTGTGATAATACTGTTGGGTTCTTGACGGGGTCACTTTTCATTTCTACTTGATTGTTTGATTTGATTTTCAACCCTGCCGTGCAGGAGCTTCCATTCTTTTCGCACTCTTTGAGTTCACTTTCGTCTGGATACGGAAGCTATTCTGAAGTATATATTGAAGATCTTTAACAGCTTCATTGAGCCTTGAGCGCTGCTGGTCAACATGTATTCGTCTATTCTCGCCATCCTTAGCCTACACTCATTGGCGGCGGCGTCGCCGATTGCATCTTCGGGATTGTTTCGGAGGACTGTGACGCAACTCGATCAGGCGGCCTTCGAAGAGGCCCAACAACCGGACAACACAGCAACGAAGGCTTTCACTGGGACGCAAATACGGGTATGAATATCTCGAAAGATTAGGAAGCATGTGGTATTAATCAGGATATAATAGACGTCCGATGGAAGGTGTTTGTTTGTAGATGAGTTGTCTGGAGACTTCCGAGCCAATCTCACACCGATACAAGTGGCAGAGTGTGGCAGCACAGACGGACAGGGATGGGACGTCATCACGGCTGGCAAGCATAACAATGTTGAAGGCTCTATGCTGGTTGTTAGCACTCTGGTTGGTATCTACGCTCTCTGTGGAAGTTTTTCTATCTTAACAAGTCTCTAGACGAATGCTTGCTTCAACTTCGATCCACGACGTGCAAGCGGAAATCAAGTCATCTTGTTTAGTTGTGGAGGTCGCGCAGATGGCGGCGGCGAGGTCACCAATTCTCAGCTATTCCCTTTCAATGGTACCAGTGGGCCGCTCACCTTTACACCGGAGAATGATTCCCAATCGTGCTTTACCGTCAAGGGAAATGTCGTTGATATTGCGCCTTGCGATGCTGCCAATTCTGACCAGCAATTTTCATTTGATGGTGCCCCGGCGGCCGGTGGTAATGCGCCAAGCACACCAACAAGCCAAACCGAGACCCAAGTGACAGCTACTGCTATTGCTACTGTGACTACCTCGAGTACTGCTTCTTCACCAGCAGCAACGACAGATGCAGCCATTGGAGGAATTCCTAATCCCACAGAGACTGTCCCTGTATCCCGTGCTGGCGGCGTACTTCAACCTACTGCAGTGGCAGAGGCACAACAGCGAGACGACACAGCGACGCGTGCTTTCACTTCCGTCAGCATACAGGCGCCAAATGGCCAGTGCCTATTCATCGACCCAACCGCTGGAGACTTTCGCGAGAATCTGATTCCAGTTTCCTTAGTAGACTGTGCCGGGACTCCTAACGAGAAGTTCGATGTCATCACAGCGGGGAAGCATAACAATGCTCAGGACTCGGCCTTGATCGTGAGCAGTCTGGTAAGTGGCACTTTCTTGGGCCGTGTTATTATTATAGCAGCCGAATTGTCCTAACAATGCTTTAGACGAATGGATGCATCAGTTTCGACGGGCGGCGCCCAGCTGGCGATACCGTGACGCTTTTCTCTTGCGGAGGACGAGCGGCGGGAGGTATGTAACAATCCTGTGTTCTTGAACCTATGATTTAATGTTAATATCCAACTAGAGGGTGAGACGAACAATGGTCAATTGGTTCCGTTTACTGGCGGGACGAGCCTGGTCTTTGCTCCGGAGAGCGAGCGCAATGCGACTTGCATCGTGGCTGGCAACGGCCGCCTTGACTCAGCGCCGTGTGCTAATGATGGCTCGCAAGCCTTTACCATCCTCGCATAGATGTTACTTATCACAGTCTATATACCGTGGAAGAACCGGGGCTTGTATAGCGGAAGTTATCCATACGCCTGGGAGTCGACTTTCTTTTCTTCACGCATATATGTATTAAATCCATTATATTTCAAAGAGCAAAATGAAACATGCATGCTCATCTATTACGTGTGCTGTTCTAATCTATTTCTGATCCTACGCCCTGGACTTTGGTAAGTATTGCGACCCCTATTTTGAGTGTATCAGGTACCTATCTCCATTGACTCGCTATGGTGCTCCGTTGGCTAGCTTATTATAGGGGGTATGTTGTCTTGCTCTCTCACGAACCCCCTTTCGTGTCAAATGAGCTCTCCTTGACTAGCCACTCCTCCATCGTCAAGAGCTCGGGATGGTCCTTACGCCGAGCTACAACATCTGCCTTATATCCGTCACTTGCGAACCAACCAATCATCAAAGATACCTCTGTGACAATGTACGTCAGCACGCTTCCAAGGAACCAGTACGTCACCGGAACCGGAGACCCTGTCGCATTGGAGAACGAGGCGCTTAGTTGTTCCCACGTTAATTCGTCGCCCGCGAGGCCGACAGCCCTCCGCTTCCACCGCTCGGGCTCGGAGAATGCCTTAACAGCGAACACACCAATATCGGAGGTGGCGATCCACTGCATTGGCTTATTTCCCAAGTGATTATGTAGAGCGGCCAAGAAGACCTTGGTCGGCATTCCGGGAGCTAGATTATCCATGAAAGCAACCGGACGTAAGATGGTCCAGCCCATGCTTGCACCCGGCATTTCTGGGCCTGTCACATCTCGTAGGTATCGCTCGATGTGGTACTTGCTCTGGAAGTGAGGTATTGGAGTCGGATTATCCCACGATGCATCATCGCCGCCGCGCTCGACACTGCTGTAGACGAAATGTGTGACACCGGCCTTGATAGATTCGTCGATGAGAGCCTTGCCCTGGGCAACTTCACTTTCGAGTGTTACCCCCTTTCCCAGTGAGATCTGGACCGAGTAGACCCCCCAGATGGGTGAAGGATGAACTTTTCGAGCTTCTCGGAAGAGCTGGGGGACATTGTCTAGATCGCCCTGGACGAGCTTGATCGAGGGCGACTTCTGCAAGAGACGATTGGCGTTGGAACTCTTGGCATCGCGGGTTACTGCAAGGATGGTGAACTGGTTGGGGTCTCGGCTTAGAAGTGCATTAATCACTGCACCTCCTTGATTCCCTGTAGCACCAGTGATGAGTAGGACTTTAGACGACATAATGTGCTATTAATGAGCTATAATGAGTCAGATCGACTGTGTAACGATTGCAAATTCTGGGCAATAGCACGGAATTATTTAGACCGCTTTCTGTTAGAGGAGTCGCGTTCACGTACGTGGACGTCATCAAAGTTTGCTTGGCTAACCACCATCACAATCCTCGTCGGTGAAGTCGAAGTAGGGGGGACGATCAGTGTGATAAGACGCCGCGTCGAACCTTCGGGCTCGAGGCTGTCAACCTCCGTTCTAAACCTACACGGAACGCTTCGCAGCATGACACTGCTCTATTTGGGGACTTGCGGATATTTCTTCGTCGATTTATTAGGTGCCTCCCGTCCGATGTCTCGCCTTGATTCAATATAGCCGTCAACGATCGTATGCTCTAGAGGCGCCAGCAATTTACGCCTTACAGTCCCCGCCGCTGCTCAAACACACCTTATCGGTCTTTGCAATGGATGAGCCCCGCGCTCGCCGTCTCAGCACAGTGCGTGCGCTGCTGGATGGCTACGGGAGTCTCTCGGTCCCAACGCTTCTTAGCACCACGTCCCCAGACTTCTACCATCAAGTGCTTCCCGAAAGCCTCGGTATGGTACCCCGAAATAGAGAGTCGTTTGCCCAACACGCTGCTGGGATCTTCAACGTATTCGACGAGTTCAAAATGATCCCGAAGTCAATCGTCGATGACGGACCGGGGAACATGGCGGTGGTCCATGCACGAATGCAAGGGGTACTCAAGGGCGGAGCTGGGGAGTGGATAAACGAGTGTGTCATGATGATTCAGTTGACACCTGACGCAACTCAAGTTGTCAAGGTCACAGAGTTTGTTGACAGCGCGAAAGCGTTGGAGATGGCCCGGAAGCACGCACCAGACGATTTTGGCTGCGAAGCCGCAGATGCGGACCGTGATAAGGAGAAGAAGGTTAAGGGGCGGGATGATGAAACCGTCAACTCTAAGCCAATAACGTTATTGGTTGGATTAGGGTTCGTTCAGGGTATTCTTGTGGTATCCTTATTGTATTTGGCTCAAGGTGTTTTCTTTTGAGTTTTAAGGGGGAGTCCGAGATAACGTCTCTGAACCATATCAGTACTTACCTAGGCAACGTCTACATGCCGCATTATTTTTGACTTGATCAATGGTTCTATGCATCATAAGCTTTGTCTACCGATACCTGGGTTCATTTACATTGATACTTACCTGTCTGGTACTCTATCAAGCTTGTCTTGACTAACCCACTATATCTAATCGCGGAGAACATATGTTAGGTATTTTGGTTGATGGAAAAGGCATTTAAATTACTTAGGGGTAACTGAGACTACTCGATTTCAGGATCGTCAATTGGGCTATCTAATATTGCCTACCACCCCCTTTACTCAGGCTTCAAATCTGTGAGCGAGTGCCGAATCATGCGATACAATGCATAGGAATAGAAAGAGAGGAGTAGAAGGGTGTAGGGATAAGGTATGCGTAGAAAAGAGAAATGAGTGATAGGTTATGTTAGGTATATAGGCACTGAAGGTATCCTTCTTGGCAAAGAAATTGGCACTAGGCTGCCCCGAGGTCCAAAAGCCACCGTCCTTGTACTTGCCCTAATGATTCTTCAACAGAGTAAACAGTGCTAGAGACCCGGCGATAACTGGGGTGATGAGCCGCACAGTATTGAACTTGATCCATTTCCGCACGAATGTCTCGGCATCCTTTGTATCGACTTTGCCCTTTGGGTCCTTCAGAGCGTCGATCTTCTCATTGATTGGCTGCATGTTCGCTGCAGAATGCACAACAGTGATAAGATGGCATAGCGCCGAAATGGCGTACGGCCTCCAGTCCCCGAGTTTGCCATTTGGACCTTGCGTTGAAGCTACCCATGAGGTGTAGGCGTAGCCAAATATTCCAAGCGTGCTGATGGGCCTGAAGAACTGGTTGCCCACGACCCAGAATACGGGCCATTGTCGACCAAGCAATTTCGCGCGAGCAGCATGATCAGGGGATGATGGAGATGGGAAATCGACTAGTAGAGCGGGGCCGCCCATGAATGATTGAGTGATGGCATTGCCTATAGTGAATAGGACATTTAGTCGCTAGTTCTGTCATAGTCTGGTCGCCTTGCATTTGACTTACCGAGTAGAATATAAGAAAAAGCAACAGTGGTCCCAAGGACTGCTTCCACGGGAACAACAGTCATGGTTGACGATATTTTATTTGTGATTTAGTGACTCAAGTTTCTTGTTTATTGTGGTGCTGAAGAAGAAAGAAGAAGAAGAAAAAAAGGAAGTTGGAGGTCTTGTACTAGGCTGTCCTGGCGCCCAAGCTACTCCTTACAACATGCTTGTAGAACCGCAGGCAAACTTATATATGCTTGTATCACATCTGATATATCGTCGTGCAAAGGCTGCGACGACGTCACCCACCGGTTGCTTTCTAATCAAGAGCCTCGCACAACTCGGAACTCGCTTATCGTTCCACTGCCATGGAATCCGCTTCGATGGCATGACAATGAAACGCTACCGCAGCCATGACCCCAGACTCTTGTTTGGGGATCATTCGACGAGCTCTTTGTGTGTATGTGTGTAGTTAGTGCTCTGCTTATGGGAACATGGAAACACAAGCTTAAAGGGTCGGTACCGAGACCTTAAGCAATATAAGCACCGAAGCTTGCGTCGGTCGACACGTCAATTCTTACGGCATTGAAAAGCTTGGACCTCCCGCTATCTTGGTTACCAATTGCCGAGAAATCCAATCCGTGATCCCTAATGCTAGTCTATACCTGTCAGACTTATATCGGCCAGAGTAATGACCGTTGCTCCGTCCGCTCATATATTTATTTTAAGAGACTAACCAACAGGTCCTTTCATCGCTTTGTTTGTTTTAATTTCTTGATGTAAGCAAACGGATCAACGGACAACCACGTAATGCCGTATATTAGCCCAGGCATATATCTTATAACTGCCAGGTGGTCAGATCTGACGTGGAATCGTAGAATGGGTACCGAGTAGGCAAGCATGTGATAATGCATTGGTTTAGTTAGAATAGCTTCATTATGCTTTGCTTCACTTCTTGAACAGGTACCTTAGGTACCTAGACATGTGTGCAAGGTACATATGTACGTGAGGTATGCAATCCAACCATGTATGTAATCATTGGCTATCTACCTGTATATTTATCTTGATGGAGGTTACAATTTACCACTTAACAATCCGATGCCATCTCCGCGCCCATGATTCTACCTGTAGGTTAGGTACCTAACCTACCTATGCAACGATCGTAACTCAACCATGTGATCCCAAGCCCTCGTTGTACGCCAAGCGTTACACACTCTATTTATGCGATCTACACAATCTCTATCTTCTCATTGTTCTCGTTGCCCTCTCTGCGTTTTTCCGCATTTCTAAGAAATTCCTCCTTCTCTTTCTCGTAATTCTCACTGGATTCGGCCCATAGTCGTAGTGCTTCCTCCTTTCGGGCCTGACTCCTAGGCTCGAAGGTCATCTCGAAGGGGTCGGGCTTGATAATTAGCAGAGAATTTGATTTGTCTAGAGGAACCGGTAGCTCGTTCCCAGTCACCGGGTCCTTCTTAGGTTTCAAGTTAAAGCACCAGCTGAGCGCGCCACACGCTACTATTAGTTCGTCTTGCGTGAGAGTTTGCCCCAAGCATTGGCGCTGACCCCAGCCAAACGAGGTCAGACCTTTAATGGTTGGATACGCAGTTAGTGGCTCTTGGTACGTCGGCCATCCGGGCTCTAGCCACCGCTCAGGCCGGTAGTTATCCGGGTCGGGGTATTTTTCAGGATTGCGAAGGAATGCCCTATGGAATGTTAATGTTTGCTATTTATATCATTCCAGACCTTTTAAACAAACCAATCGAGTGGGAGGATTCTTGTCCCCTTGGGAAGGAAGAAACCCCGGAATTCATCGTCAGCCTCCATTTCATGTGCGACTCCTTGATATATGTGTCAGTTGAAGTATTGTTATCGTACTTGGCATTAGCTAACCTGTTGGTACGTTTGGCTTCCATCGCATCGTTTCTTTGATGCAGGCCCGGAGGATTGGCAGATTGGGTGTGTCGTCGAGAGTCGGTAATCGCCCTTCACAAGCCTCATCGACTTCTTTTTGCACGGCAGCTTGCCACTTCGGATGGTGTATCATTGCTACCAACCAGTACGATAACGGGCCAGCTATCGTGAAAATGCCGACGAGGGCCATCATGCCTATGACGCAGGAAGCTTCGTAGTCGCCAGAGATGTTAGAACGCTTTTCCCCCTTTTCAAGGTACTTGCTAGTGAAGCAGTCTCTCTGTACACCACGAGACATCCTGTCGCGTGTTGTCAGCAGGCGGTTCATCCACATCTCTTGTTGTCTATCGTGTCGCTTGCGCTCGGCGCTCTTCCAGGGGTTCATGAACATAGGTAGATGCCAAAGAGGTGTCAAAACATTGGTAATAGGTCCAGCTGGCGACATTTGTCTCAAAAGGCCCCATGCATCAGTGATAGTCTGTTCGCTGATGTCGAGGTCGTCCCATGTTAGTTGGCACATGATCTTGGCTGACATGTCCTCTAAGGAGTGCCCGAAATCGTCAGGATTCTCGATAAGCCGGGCGAGCCAGCGCTTCGCTTCGTGGTATATTACGCCATGGTACTGAGAGTTGGCCGCATCCATCAGGTAGGAGTGGGTGAATTTGCGTTGCCTGGCCCAGTATTCTGATAGACGCATCACTCAGTAACGAGACTGAAAAGTTGGCTCGTGAGATACTCACGATTTCTTCCCATCAAGGGGAGGTATTCCATCGATCCGTATGTGCTCTTCGAGTCGAATAATGACCTAACCATCGGCCTATCTGAGTTGTATTTCGCACGCTTCACCAAGAGCTCCTCGGCCACCTTCTCGTCCGAGACAACGAGGAATTTGGCCCCGAGCATCTCCGTCCAGTAGAAGCCATTCGTACCGGCGTATTTGTCTGACCATTCCTTGAACTTGATCCACATGAACTGGATGGGGAGATCATGTATACGACCGAGGTACGGCAGCAAGGTCGGGCCAGGAACCTTACCCGGGTGGTTTATCTCCTTGAACTGCTTATACAGATGGAAGGCGACGAAACCGACCAGAGCGGCGACGAGGATCGCCGGCGAGAACAGCTGCATGATCAACTGCTATGCAAGAATTTAAAAAAGAATCGTGTATGAAAGTACAAGAAAAACAAAAGTGAGAAGGGGTTTGCGGAGCGGCCTGTCAAGAACACATACGGATCTAAAGTATCGCAGGACTGTCACACGATTTAAACTACCCACCGCAGCACTAGGTCATCTAATGATACGTCTGTTTACAGTAATTACTCTCGATATGCTAACAAAGAGGGTCGCTCGGCATTCAAGGGCGGTAGTGGTGCGATGCATTCAGCCGGGTGTCCCCCTTCCTAGTCTCACATCAGAGTCTCGCCGGGCATTAGGCCCTATTGTATCTAGGTAGCCAGCCATGCCTGCGTATTTTGTGCTTTTTAAGTTCATATCTTTCTAGAAAGAAAAAAAAGTATTGCCAAAAATATCCATAGATGCCTGAAGTCCGAAACACCCGCGGGATAGCTCAATATCTTCGACGATCCACTGCTTAACCCCCTAGAGGCAATAGTGATATCACGAGGGGGGGCCTTCATAGGCTGTCAAGCCACCTGCATATGCCGTAGGATGTACTAGCTAGGCAAGTCCGAGGAGAATAGTCCGGATATTGATGTTTACCTCCTATGTAGGTGAAGATATAATCAAGGCGCAATGCTGTGTCACAAGTCTCGACTGCGACCTATGTGCCTCGATATCGTATAACTGCGCGGGCTGAGGCGCTGATTGTTTCTGTCCGGCCGGTTAAGCATCCGAACCTAGCAATTTAAGAGGAAATTAGCTAAAATAGCACGAAACTTATGGCGATCGAGGTGTCTTGTCAAAAAATTGTGGACATTAAATGTTCCTGAAGGCTGGAGTACTTATGAACACATGTTGTCAAACTATTGATATATTGCATGCCTTCCCGCTTGTATTGGGTACCTCAGAGATAAGCATGCGGGATTGCTGGAAAAAAAAAGTCCTATAGTGGCTTCGGCGTGGAAATCAGTGCTGAAAGAGGTGCGAGGTGCATATGGAATCGTATGGTAAGATCTAAACGATGACTAACTGCGCCTCCTCAGGTTAACCAGCCTTGGGCTGTCAAGCTGTCAAGCCGTCAAGCCGTTTAGCTACCTATTTAGCTATTTTCGAAGGCCGATGCTAGAACTAGAGGTAAGAACTAGTAGAGGTAAGCAATTATGTCAAGAGTTCGTAGCACAACCTTAAGGACCAGACGCTTCAGCCCACTAGGCAGAGACGTTTTATGTGTCTGTAATAGTACTAGGCTTGCCTAGAAGTGAGACCTCCCCGTTGGTTGCTCTCCACTTCTCAGTCCATATCTCCCTCCACCCACACAGCACAACAAGACAAATCAAAAGTCGGGCTTCGCGGTTGTGAACTAACCCCGACTATATATGTCCGTGTCGACGCCTGCAGGATGTCGGATGTTGTTGAATATAACTATTCTGGGTATGATTTTGAAATGTGCCTTTATAACCGGGTGGGCTATGTATGTATACGACTCACCGCGAGTAACATACTACCCAATGTAGGATTTGGGGTACCGGCGAGCATTAAGAGGCTGAATGGGCCAATGACGCGTTCCGGAGAATTACGTTCAGGTGGGCAGGAAAATTACACTTCGGACCCGAGGGAGGATTGATGGGTTGATTGACAAGGGGCCTCAGCCGCTGCAATGACGGGAGAGACTCGCAACATGCTAGACCTTCGTAAAATTGCACTCGGGAGTCCGGGAATAATAGATGTTCGGTTTATTTAAATTGTGAGTAACGTATATTCGTTCTTGGGGACTTTATCCCATGTTGGCGACCACTGTTCCTCTAATTCGTCCATCTATTTTGCTGGCATCATCAATACCATCTTACTAAATCCCCTAAAAAATCAAGGGTCTTTGAGATGGGATCTCTAAATGATCACGACTGCCGACCGGTGGGCTCGTACCCGCCGTCCGGTATCGACGTCCTCATTGTTGGTACGGGACTTGCAGGGCTAACGGCCTCTATTGAATGCGTGCGCAAGGGACACAACGTGCGCATTCTTGAGCGCCATGATGACATAAACACTGCAGGTATGTGTCTTATTTGATTTGCTTAACTTGCGCCACTTGATCCAGATAACTGAGAAGTGACCGATTTCCCTCCGTATAGGAGATATGTACTTCATGGGTCATAGCGCTACCAAGTTCTTTCGTCACTGGCCTGAGCTTATGAGAGAATATGACTTGATATCCATGAATAATGCTTGGATTGAGACTTTCAAACATAATGGCGAACGCCAGATAACACCGCTGAAAGTTGCGGATCGTCTACGCCAAGATGGCATGGACCCAAACACCCCGCCGGGCGCTTTTCAGATGCGACCACTCATCTATCGAATGTACCTGAACGAAGTCCAAAGGCAAGGGATCAAGATCCAATTTGGCCAGCGGGTTGTCGATTACTATGAAGATCAGGCGCGTCAAAAGGCTGGCGTCGTGACCGAGAGCGGCGAGCGCTTCGAAGCAGACGTTGTAATTGCGGCCGACGGCGTAGGGTCCAAGTGCCAAAAGCTGGTAGGTGGCCAAGTGAGAGCCATGAGTGCCGGTAGAGCTATGTGGCGCGCAGCTTTTCCCACCCATCATCTTGATAAGAACCCTAAACTTAAGGAATTCTTAAAGATGGGCGGCGAGAACAAGGACGAGCCAATGGTAAGAACTTGGCTTGGGTAAGTGGCGCATCTATTGCATATAGGCGTGCAAATCACCATCTCCAAAGGATTTTCAGCTAACGATCCCGCCTCCGTAGACCGGGGACGTACGCAATGGTCCTGATTCGTCGAGAGACTTGCGTGTGGATCATGAACCACGATGTGAGTACGGCACTTATACTTATTTTTTTCCAATTGGATGTTTCTGATGAGGGATTAGATTACCGAATCCGCTGAAGAGAGCTGGACTCACACGGTCAGTTCGGATGATGTCCTAAACACTATTGACAGAGGTCTGGATCCCGATAATACATGGGATCCTAAGATTAAAGAGCTCATCAAGCTCATTCCACCCGACACGATCATCAACTTTGAGCTGTTCTGGCGTAACCCGCAGCCTTCTTGGACTTCCCCGGGCGCCCGAGTGGTTCTTATCGGGGATGCTGCCCATTCATTCCTGCCCGCCTCGGGGAACGGTGCGACGCAGGCGATTGAAGATGCCGTCTCACTGGCCACCTGTCTTCAGATTGGAGGGAAACAAAACGTGCCAGAGGCTGTGCGCACGCACGTTCGTTTCCGCTTCATCCGTTGTTCTTGCGCCCAAAAGATGGGATTCTCCAATGCCGAACTGCTCCAACACACCGATTGGACAAAGGTGAAGGTCAACCCAAAGTTGGCGCAGCCCAAGCTTCCAAGATGGATCTGGAAGCACGACCCCGAGCAGTATGCTTATGACAATTACGAGAAGATGGCAGACACCATCAGGAAGGGTATTGCATTTGACGAGGTTGATACGGTGCCGCCGAACTATCCTCCTGGTTACAAATATGAGCCCTGGAACATTGATGACATGTACAGGGATGTTGAAAATAAAACGGTCAACATGGGATCCGGAGATTGGGACTAAGAAAAAAAGGGAGCTTCACTTGGCGTTGGTGCTAGAATAAGCTTGGAAGTCGGTTTAGAGTATTTATTGTCTTGATCTTCGTGTAAACTAATGAATAGAGTATAAATAGATCTGAGACTCGGTATTTTTTCAACAAAGAATACCACTGTCTTGCACCCATACGGGTATATATCGTTTTACTCCCCTCCCTTCTATGTATTTGGACGTGGGAGCGGAAGCTAAGAGGTACCCAAGTACCGGAAGTGATCTATCTCGAAGATCCCAAATGTCTTATGTAAGGACTAGGAACCCCTGGATTAGTACCAAACAAAGTACGCTGATAACTAAGATCAATTCGGCTCTAACTCTATCTCTAGTGTATGTTTAGGTACCTAAATATATCGTTGTTCTCCCTATCGACTTGCCACAAGACTCTTCCAGGACTTTCAACTCCTCTGCCGCCGACGTACGCTAACCTAATTATTCTATTCTCAGGGCGGCCTCGCATATAATATAAGAGAGCCTAAACTTCCCAGACATATGCGATTCCTTTGGCCGCGATGCTGCGGATTGCGAAGGAATTAGGAGAGTAAATAAAGGAAGCCGTATAAGGTGTTTACCAGGACAGAGGCCTCTGGAAAATAGACACAGCCTAGAGGCATCCGATACAACCAAGGACCTATCAGCACGCAGCCCTTCTCCTATTCCTCACGCTTTAAGAGTGGCCCCTAGTTAACATCTAAGCCTTGGACTTGATGAATTCGGCGCTGAAGGGATAGTCTGTATATCCCTTCGTTTCTCCGGGGGTGTAAAAGGTGCTGCGATCATACGGGTTCAGCGTCAGGCCCTTCTTGACTCGGAAAGGAAGATCTGGCGTAGAGATAAAGTATCTTCCAAGTACCGCCGCGACATCTTTATCTGGGAATACTTCATCTACGAGTCTCTGCGCAGACCCGGGTCGGAATCCACCAGCTATGAGGACGGGAGATGTATTCTCCCATGCATCAACCACGAACGCGATCTGCTTACTGGATTCGACGTCCGCATCGTTCTCCTCGACGAAAGATTGGACGACATGAAGATACGCCAATTTGAGCTGCTTCAGCTCTTTTATCAGGTAGGTAAATTGCGGGACAGGGTCCTCCATGCGCATGCCCTGGAATTTGGACCAAGGAGACAGTCGGATTCCAACCTTCTCCGCGCCGATAGCTGCTACAATGGCGCTGGCTACCTCGAGAGGGAAGCGAGCACGGTTTTCGATGCTGCCACCGTATCGGTCCGTTCTCTGGTTGGACTTATCCTGGATGAATTGATCGATGAGATAACCGTTAGCCCCGTGAATCTCAACACCGTCAAAACCCGCCTCGATTGCATTGCGAGCTGCCTGCGCATACTTGGCGACGAAAGCCTGAATCTCGTCGATGCTCAGTTCTCCCGGAACCGGCTTGCCTTCTTCGTACGGTATAGGGCTCGCAGACTTCACCTCGAAGCCCTCAGCCTTAGCAAAGTCTGGGTTAGCCACGCGACCCAATGCCCACAGCTGTAGGTATATATAAGAGCCATTTGCGTGAACGGCGTCGGTGACATTCTTCCATGCGGCTATTTGTTCTTTAGACCAAATTCCTGGAACGTTAGGATATCCACCGGCGTCTCGCGATATTAAAGTCGCTTCGGTGATGAGCAAGGTTCCCGGCACTGAGCCTCTTTGCGCGTAGTAGTCCTTGACAAAAGGGAGGGGTACATGATCCGAGTCTGCGCGGAATCGGGTTAAGGGGGCCATTACTAGGCGGTGTTGAAGCGTTGCATTGCCTACTTTTAGCGGCTGAAAGAGACGTGATGATTGGGCCATTTTAGGGGATATCTTCGTTCTGGAATAGGGAATAAGATAAAACCTGTAATGCTACAATGAAATCTGATCTATCTACGGTAGAAGAATGATTGTAATAATAGCTCGCCTTTTATGTTATTTACTTTCGTCTCAAGTCAGTCGGGGCATGCATTAGGCCGAATCTTCTAGGCTTGCTGTATTTGTAACAATATCCGAGCGTACAACAGATGTTGGATGAAACGATTGGAAGGATTGGTAGCTTTGCCCATGATCAGTTCCACTGGGTGGGATCGACTAGAAGAAATTATGCGTAGTGTGGATTGCGTAAGATTTGTAAGCCTATCATGACTCACGATTAGGAATCGCCTTATTCTGTAGGAGATAAGTAGTATTACAAAACTCGGCATTCTCTCCACTACAGGACAGACCGGTGCTGACGACATCTCCGTCCTTTCGCAGCCAATTTGGCACGGGCGATCACGGGGCCCCGCGCTCGCGTTCCTGAAATTACGGAGGTGATCTCTTACACGTGCTCCTCCGGACGGCGGAATTAAGGTATTACTCGCCAATGCCTGTCTATCATTGGTCCAGATACCGTAACCCCTGCCTCAATATAATGTAAATTCGCCATAGGTACCTATCTATTAATAATGCACTTTCGCTATGTCTTGTTTAGTAGGGGTTGGGTACCTAAGGTAGGTGTAATTATCGCTAGAGGTACCTAGGTTACACGCCGAAAATACCACCATCCTGCCTCTCCTATTTTGAAAACGCCGAGACCGCCATTTCATGATGAGGACCAACGCCCTGTGGCCTCATATCAGGCATCTAGGTGCGTTTCCGCGAACGGTCCTCTGGTTGCTGCCCTAGCCAATAGGATTCTACGCGGAAATACGCATAACTTGGTTATATATGTCAGGAGATTGTATCACGACCTTTGCGATTGGACGCCTTCCATGGCCAACCGCGGTCGGGGAGCTTAAATTGTACAAACTCGAGTTAGAATGTAACATAATACATACCTTAGAAACTACCTCAACCCATACCTGCATGAGACGTGAGGAAGCCAGAGGGAATAGTTCAGTATCATGGCAATTGCTAGGGGGTTAGAGAATACCCTACCTTACAGGTCGTGCACAAAGTGAGAGGTAGTAAAGAAAGGTTCGATGGATGCTTACTGTAGTATAGGCCGTGATTTATAAACCTGTTATCGCCTAACTCCTAAGATTTGTGGTCCCGCGGCATGAAAAACGTTCGTAGAAGGCGAGCCCGCATTCTAGGCTTGCTCTTCAAGCAATGCTAGCCCATCATAGATTACCAGTACCAACTAAGAAGCCAGCCGTAGACCTCCAGGGCTGGCTCGGCGATGTCATACTTACCACCCTTTTGTCTCATTATTGCTCACTACCATATCGACACAAAGCCAGCAATTCAAAGACCTAGAGTCATTACCTCCATAACCGTGGGCGATATCTGATGCCAACTGCGCAGCTAAAAAATATCAACATCACTAAAAACCTCCTGATACTCCCTCATCCTGGTCCAATATTAATATAAGCACAAAATTTTCGCTTTTTTGCAGGTGCGCATTATGAAGTGAGCCTCATCTTGACGGGATGGAATGTTGGGCTATATCATGTTTGCATTGCATTTGATTCCACCGCCCAGACAAAAAGATGACTGCAGAGGTATTCTTTCGAACTAGATATCCATATACAAAACGTCAATTTACTAAACCCTGCAGCACTACAGTCATGAGTATACCGTCTTCAACTTCCCCTCAAATGCATCCTTGATGTAGCTCTCAAGAGGTGTAGCCTCCACTTCGGGGTAAAGGTCCTTCGCGTCAAGATATCCCAAGTACCTCGCATGCTCGGGCGTGTTATCTCCTCGGATACCTAGTAGGTATCGATACTGGGCCATACCGAGCTCTAACATAACCGCCGGGTCCAGACTATTCTTGGATATCGCAGTCTGTCCTTCCGAGATGATCTTAAGCAGCTCCTCCTTGGTCACCTGTCACATCCTCATAGTCAGTCTCTACTACTTTAGGCCAAGGAATTCCGCAATCGCACGTACATGTTCCCGTGGGACAGACTCGCCAGTGATCTTCTCGAGAAGGTTAAAGACGTCGTTTTGCGTCCAGACCTGGCTGTAGATGAAGACTGATTTATTCAACGTCCGCGGGTCGGCGATGATTTTCGCGACGTATCTCCCTATGTCGCGATTGTCGGTCAACGCCCATGGGAGGTTACCGTCGCCGATAATTCTCGTCGTAGAATATTCAACCTTAGCGCGAATTCTCCCCGACGGCAGGGACGGCAAAGACAGTTGATACCACCAACCGACGTCGATGGCGGTGTATGGGAGGTACAGCCTCTTGATGTGATCCAGTATGTCTTCCTTCTGTGATCCCGAAACACACGTCAGTCAGGAATGCGGTATCTCCTTGACAGAAGCACCAGAGGCCCAGATGGTTTCCATGGGTTGCTCACCATTTCTCTAGCCAACATGACCCCTCGAGGTGGGCAACACGGGCCGAAGAAGCTGGGCACGTAGCGGCCGACGCCAGCCTTGCTCGCCGCCTCGACAAGGCTTATTTCCTCCTTGAACTGCAACAAAGTCATACAGGAGATGACCACATCCATGCCTGTGAGCACCTCGACGATGGCGTCCGACGATCCGCCCAGCTCGACTGGCTTGACGATCACGCCTCGCGCCGCGATATTGACGTACTCAGGTTTGCCGACGGATACGGGCCGCGCCAAGGCTGTTACTTCCTACGATGGCGTTAGCAAGCCGATCCCATCCACAGGACGCTGTGCAAACGTCTGACTGACAAAATTTCCGGGCGTTTCTAACAGTGCGTTCACTATGGAGGAGCCGGTCACACCAGACGCACCGGCGATAGCGACTCGGATTTTTGCCGCCATGTCTTCTTCTGTACTCTGAATTTTCGGGGACTGCTTGAAGCCAATCGAGCCTTACATGCGTCGCTTAGAGGTGCGCTTCAGAGGCTCTTTATATCTGCCTGACCAATTGTTACTAGTCTACCGCAAAGGGTGGGGAAATTATGAAGAATCCAGGATGTTTACCTCCCGGTGAGTGTCCTCCGCATTGATGACAAATACACCCAAGTTCTGGAGCTAAATGTCGCCACATCAAGCACAGGATACGGCTAAGAGTTGAATAAAACTGCTTCGGGATTAATGGTACCCGTGAATAGGGTGCCAGTACCTAGTTGGTCCATTTGGACCTCATAATAGGATAGCTCAATATATTCATCACATGTAAAGAGGTCCTTTCATCTCCTGCGTGTGGATGCGTGTGGAGAATCAACTTGTAAAGCGACCTTATTAGCTACCCCCTACTTAGGAGGTAGGTAACTATGCCTAATACCTTATAGACACTGCCAGTAGTAATCGTTCGAATAAGTACAAGTAGAACCAGCTGCACATACGGTACAACCCGAGAACCCCTTACCACCACACTGCCCCCACTTCGATACCGCGCAAGCCCCCGGCGTAGTAGTAGAAGTTACCGTCGACAGTGTCGTAGTCGTAGGGGTTGTGACCTTCGTCGTACTCGATCCTCCCGCACCTTGAGTGGCGGCTGCCTGGAGGACACTACTGACTGTGGTATAAGCTGGTTTCTTGGAGAAGTTCTCATCCCAGAGGAGTGCTGCGCCGGCTCCCTCGAACACAGATGGTATCCAGCTATACTTGTCGGTATAATCCCAAATCGTGATTCCTACACATGCGTCTACTGCTAAGCATGCTTTGACGACAGTGCTGTAGTCATTTGCTTGTTGCTGAAGGCCGGAGTCACTAGGTGGGAGGCTGCTGAAGCGGATATCGAGCTCCGTGTAAGCCACTTCAGAAACACCAGCAGAGAGGTACGATTGCATCGCGCTCTCGAGGCTGCTCTGGCTAGGAATGGAACCAACGATTAAATGCGCCTGCAGGCCGACGCCATCAATCTTCGCGCCAGCATCCTTGACTAATTTGACTATCTTGACGGCAGCTTGCTGCTTAGAACCAGTACCCTCGATGTTATAATCATTGTAGTACAGCTTGGCGTTTGGGTCGGCTGCGGCGGCGGCCTTGAATGCGATTGGGATATACGAATCACCCAAGACTTGATAGAAAACTGAATCGCGGTAGGTACCATCCTCATTGAGCGCTTCGTTTACCACGTCCCAGGAGTAGCATCGGCCCTTATAATGCCCAACTTCATTGGCGATGTGTGTGTTGATGATGGACGTCAACTGTGAAGTTGACCAAGAGCCTGAGCTGACTGTATGGTCGTGTTAGCACTCTATATCGTGCTCTCTAGGACACTTATGGGAAACGCACCCCAACTTGGTAGCTGAGAATGCCAGACTAGAGTGTGGCATCTTACTATCTGACCATTTGACTTGGCGAAGTCTACGATTTGGTCACCCGAGGTGTATGAAAAGGAGCCTTGACTCGGCTCCGTGTATTGCCACTTCTGTCCGTTTCCGGGCGTAATCTGACCAAACATGTTGGGATCCTTTAGGATATTGACGTATGTAGTGTCCGAAAGCTCTCCATTGTCGGTTGCAGAGCCGAAGTAAAGCTTACCGGCCGCTTTTGCAAGTTGGTTCAGCTGTGCCATAGCACTAGGAAGGGCTAGGAGCACAGCGGCGGAAGCAGAGAAGTGCATCGCGTAAGTAATGGCTGGGCTCCAGAAGAACGAGATAAATATCAATACTTTAGTGACGATACTATGTACTGGACCATGAGCTAGAATCGAGATGTCTATCATGGACCTCGATATATATACCTGCTTACCTTAGATAGGTAGGTAGAGGTAGGTTTGTTAAATCGAGATCCTGGCGGCCAAAACCGCGACGATGGTATCGTGTCATAATGCTTCCGCTGGGCGGTGGGCCCACCGTACGACCAGCCATTGAAGAGCAATGAATACAAGGGTCGCCGCAACCACTATACCATATCCCCTCTCGTTTCTTCGGCAGGAATAAGTATCCGAGTCGTCATCTCATACATGCTTTTGAGGCTTAGTCGTGTGAGTAACAAACGAAGCTTTTCAGCAATAGGAAGTCCATGGTAGGATGGAGGTGGAGAATCGACTCCTCTGAATCGGGATCTTGACCTAAAATACAACTGCGGAGGACATGGTGAACTGGGATGGGCGAGCTCCACACAGGATCTATCGTAACATCGTGGGCGCTCAGGTCACCCCAGACGTGTAAGGTGATGTTTTTTTATCCACCAACCGGCTTTGAGTCTTGCCGTTATTGTAGGGGAGACGGACCTCAGCCTCCGTATATTCCAAGTTTGTCAGGCAATAACAACAATAACAAGGCCTTCTACTGCGTCTAGTTGTCTTAGGTAGTCAATTGCCCACAGGATCACGTATGTTGTCCGGCTTGTTCGAGATGAATATAGTCAAGAGTTTCTCGGAGTAGCTAACTAGTCCAAGAAGTGTGGAACGGCAGTATGGCCCGTGAGGATAGATTTGGTCATTTGTAATCGACAGTGACAACATTGAATGTCGAGCCGGAATACGTTTAGACCTAAGTGAGAGTGAGATCTTTGATTCGAAAACAGCAAGTTAAGGTTGAGACATTGCTGTCCCGTGAAGTAGTTCAATCATGGCCACTAGAGATCGAAACGTATGTAAAGAAATGAATTTTGTATTTCTTGCTTATAAGTACTGCCTCCTGTCAATATACAACACCATAGCACCTCTGAATCCTGAAACCGCAAGCTAAGTTGTAGGATAAATCGGACTCATGGCGTAGGAAGAGTGATAGCTCCCTACGACGTTACCTGAACACCATCTTGTACAACCCGTCCTCTACCTCGCCGATCCTTATTCTCCAGCTATTTTTTTTTTCTTTTTTCGTCGGCGAACTCATGTCGTAGCCTATCCTATCCAGCCCACTAGGAAAAAGTTTTCCACCCAAGCCAGCCTCTAATAAGAATCCTAATGCAACTTTTCGCAACATGCCTTGCTTGGGTATCAATACCATACTCCAATGCCGATGATGATCATGCACCTAGTTCAAAAATCCGGGCTCTTTCATTAATTTTACGCAACATCTCTTGTTGTACTTCTTCGGGTATGATCGACTCAGTTTCAGTTCCATTAACTCCTGCGCTCTGATAAGTTACCAGTAATACCTAACGCCATGGGCATAGCGGGACGTTGAATCTCTAAACTCCTGCTCGGTACTAGCCTGCCACCCGGCGTCCTGGGATGTGGGACATTAACACGTCCGCTTCGCTCCGTCAGCCTGCTCGGCGTAGTGACGTCCTCATCCGCACTGTCCGAGTCGGCCTCATCGTAATTAGCTAGTCGTGCAAAGTAGTCGGCTAGACCATCCACGCTGGGCGTTCCGACAACAACATCGTACTGCGGCGGAGGCGTCGGCATCGGGGGCGGTGGATCATCATCGTCAAATGCCGGAGGGTTGAAGCTAGGGTGCCTCAAGAGGTGCATAGGCCGTGGCGCGATCGGCTCATTGAACTGTCTCTGCAAGGGCTGTGAACCGCCTGCTGTATGTTGCTGCAGATGAGCAGCTGGGGGCGGTGCGATGCCGGGAGAATCAGGATTGACCACACTAACGGTAGCATTGACAGAAGGGATCGTGCCGGTGCTCGAAGCAGGACTGGGGCTGGTGGCGATGATCTCAGCATCGGGACAACCGCAACTTGTTTGCTGGCGGTAGATAGGTTGCTCGGCGCCAGAATACTCTGGTAAAGCGGTATTGGCCTGTGTGGCGCGGCAATTGAGGACAGTGAAGGGAGAATCAATGCTAATCTCAAAATGCCGACGCCGCTTGCCGGCTGGGTCTTCGGGATCGAGACGGGAGATACGCATGACGATCTATACAGAGGTTAGGAACAAACGTTTACCACAAATGAGTTGGTGGAAACCAGGGGAAAAGTCGACATACTTTGATCCAGTGATACACATTGACATTCTTCCAACTGCAATCTGGATGTAACCTCAGACTCTTGTCTTTGGCCATTTGTTCGCAAGTCGGAATCTGGACGTTCATTTCGATCTCCGTCGATCCCCAATAAGCCTCCAGACCCAGGTCCAAGTCGCCGAGCAAATTATCCGTTGGATCCGGTAAGGGTTCTGGTACTGTGTGAGCCCTGCCTGCTTCTATGCTTCGTCTTCGTTGGGCCGCAAGTCGCGCCTCATGCCTCTGATCAGGAGTTAATTCCCCACCGCTCAGTACTCGTATATCAGAAGCCTCAAACTGCTTATCGAGAGGCTTCCCTGCAGATTTCTCTAGTAGTAATATCTTCCGCCCAGGATCTTTTCGCGTGACTCGTCGGTCGTTAGTCCAATATTCGATGGACTCTGTCACATATACCTTCAATTTGTGGACTTGTACTTTGGCTAGAGGTGTAAGTTTAAAAGCGATCGGTATTTTCGTGCCGATTGGGAAGGATTTCCCTGATATCATTATGTCGTAGTGAAGTTGATCCTCCCACTGCCTACTAATGGAGATGGGCTCCGTCATTTCGAGGGAGAGTTGGTCAGGTACCCGTACAATACAGACCTCCTTTGTTCCATGAAGATTAGGCCTGAAGGCACCGGCTCGCTCGACTATCGTTTCAAGTTCCCACTTGACCGATCCGAATTGGAGTTTCGTGGTCTCAAGCTGGTGGTGGTCAATTGGTAACTCGAACGAATACTCATATGTACCGGGATAGAAGACCTTGTATGTCTTCTGCTGCACAATGTTCGGATTGGGCGTATCTCCCTTTCCGAAGCTACGGGATTGGACTGATTGCAATGAGAGTCGCTTATAGTCTCGAGCTGTTAGGTGTGTAGGTCTGTTCTTCAAAGCCAGAGATATTGTGGATGGGGAGGGAGATGCGGCCCGGCGACCAGCTGCATAATCGGCGCTACTTCGTAATGAAAATGCGCATTGGTTCCCAAACTCCGTCTCCCATGTCTCATGGCTCGCGTGAAAAAACGTCAACACCTGAGTCCTAAGCGATTCCTCTTCGAATTGCTCGACTTTCAGTGGTGGTATACCTTCCGGCCATTCCGTCCTGGCCCTGCCGTGAAGCTTGAGAGTAACTGACTTAATCTTTACATTCTTGCATACGTTCAGTTGCAATTTGCCTCGTAAAAGCGCTGTTGAGTTGGCGGCATCGTTCCGCGGGTGGCCGTCATGTTCGAAACCCGTAAGAAAAACGTTCGGTTCTGCTAGAATTATCGAACATGAAACCCCGCTTCCGCTCGCCACGGGCTTTGGCACCTCCATGACGGCCGAGCTCATTATGCTCTTGGCCGAGCGTACCGACATAATACTATTTCTATGCGAACTGCGCGAAGTCGCAGCCAGCACCGGCGAGTGCGTTGAACCTGTCATGGTGGCGGCACCTAGTACCGAAGATGCACCTGAAGGAGGAATCGCGAGCATGGAATGTGGCCGGGGACGTAAGACTCCTGCCGTGTTCGGTCTCGGTATCGGTATCGAGTCGCCAAGGGCAGTTGGAGGCGTAGGATTGTCTACAGCTACGTATTGCGAAAAGTGAAGCTTCAGCGGACCCAATACTCTCTTAATTACTCTGCGCGATGAACTTTTATGTATAGCCCCGTTTTCCTTCTTGGCTCCTGGGCTGTGGTTGTTGTGGTTGTTGTGGTTATTGTTGTTCTTTTCCTTCTTAAATCTGGGGGATTTGCACTTGGCAAAAGTGGGTGGTCTTAAATCTGGCGGGGTGTAGCCGGCAGGATAGGATACGATGTGGATGGATTGAGGTCGACGGGGGCGAGGTCGAATATGTGGGGTCGGCAAGCTCGGGGTTGGGCGGTGCCTCCGTTCTGTAGACCGATTCGGCCTATAATAAACGTTCCCAGCTACGGGATATGCGTAATGTTCGGGGCGATCTCGGCCGCTTACGTCTGTCATGATGATGCTGTTAGGAATAAAGAAACTTAAAAATACTCGGCTAAGAATGCGTAGAGTAAGGGAGCTCCCTAAGCCTGTCTGCCGGATCGGAGGGACGTGTGCTGGTTCTTAAAGGTATTATGGCCAAAAAGGCACATGCTAGACCCGACGAGAATTGCACGGGATAAGATATCCGACAACCAGGCGAGATAACTCCAGTCATGCGCGATGTCCTATACAAAACTGGAGCGGGTGCGGTAGTAGAGATGGATGATGGGAGACATCATAGGGGAAGAGTGGCTAGGAATAATAGGCCACGGGAAGAAATGAAAAAGTAAAAAGGCTGGGTCAAGAAGAAACACAGTACGATGAAATATGTGTGTGTGATATTGTCTAGGTAATGGGTAGTAAAATGTGTGTGTGTGTGTGTGTGTGTGTGTAATAGGTATGAAAGAAGGAGAATGAGAAGAAGGCAGCAGGGAAAGAACCTACAACAAGGTGAATCATAACCAAGTCATGGCTGACACTTGCGGGAAAGACCCAATTCTATGTGACAGGCCAGAACAGGGCTGCAGGGCAAGAAGAGAATAGCCGTCTGGGAAAGAAACACCTGGCTGGGAAAGTCCGGGATTGTGTTGCGAGGATTGCCAATTACACACACGTTACGCCCCGCCTATAAGCGTCCAAGTAATAAGAAAGTAATAAGGCTGGAACGTAACAGTGAGAAACGTTTGCAGGAGATACACACACAAAAAAAGATATGAATTGGGGGTGGACCTGTATGCGGTCAAGGAGGTAGTATGATGTGGTCGCCTGGGTCTTGAGCGATTATTTGGGGTATAATGGCGATATTATTCGTTGAACTTTCTTGCAGTCGGTGAAGAGGGGGGATCGCTGACTGACGACTCGGATGACTAGGCTGGGAAAAAAAAAAAAAAAGTTATGTGCATTACCTTTTGGACAATTTGATGCGCGATGTTGATGGACAGGGTCGAGATGCTGTGAGTCTCAGATGACGGTATGCATCTAATGTAATAAGACAACAAAGACAGGTGGGAACTCGCATATGATTTTCCTATGATGTATTCAATGCAATCCAAGTGTAGATCCCTGTTGATATTTGGGTCGTAGTCTAGAAAGAATAAGAACTAGAAGAAGAGACGCCTTCCCACTAGTGACAGCGGCTCCACGGCACAGCCGGCATTGTCATAGTTATTTTATGTACACTAGGTAATCTGCTAATATGCCTAACATATGAGACGGCGCCATCCGGTCCATGATCGTTCTATATATCATTCCAAATTCCAAGGAAACTCGTCAGCTTGAGGCAATGTGTAACACAAGCCGGAGTATTTGAGCTATTATGTTGTGAGTAAGCCTTTAGACTCTAGGTCGCAAACATCATTAGCGACCACGAGCCCAAGGGCAGTAAGTATGTATTGAGAAGCGTTAATGCTTCTCCAATTATAATACATGGATGGAATACATACATAGCCGTCCCACCCGACTCCATTCCAAATCAGGTATTCGTAGAGAACCTCTAGCAGGGGCCAACAATCATTTCTCAGAACAATTCAATCATGTGAGCTTTCAAAGATAGCTTCCACGTCACAAGCGAGAGAGCTGCGAACCAGTAGATAATGTCGGTTTTTGATAAGATCCCTGCAAGAGACATGCATTGCCGTAGTGTACCTAAGTGTCCAGTGCCGTGACAGGGCGACATCTGGTATTATTCCTTACATAACCTACCCTAGGTAGTAGGATGTAATTCAACCTTTTTACAAAAACATTCAATGCAAGTGGAGGTATTTCCGGTCCTGTTCCGGTAGACCAAGTCACACCGCATACAGACGAACCGAATCCTCCATCTACCTAGTATTAGTCTTGATTTTCATTTGGATAACTTCACAAAGGCAACATCCATCTGACCGTCTCTTCCGGGCCACGATAGAGTGCAGCATTATTATACCTATACCGTGAATTCACCTGGGGGTTGTCGGGTCTTGCTAGGTCTAACCTAGGTTAGAGATTTCCAATGCCGCTAGTCCAGGGTCCTTCATTAAGGTTGTTTAGCTATGTGAAATGCCGTGTATTCCCCGAGTTCCCGGGATGATGGCCTGCACACCAGATGGATTGCAGCGATCTAAAGCGAGAAACACTGGAGAATGGGTCTAGCCTTACAATGAATATCTACATACATACAGCTGTCTTTTTTCCCTTGCAGTGCCTTGGCTCCCAACTTGTTTAACCTTATTTCAAGTTGACTCGCAGACTCCTGAATATATTTGTCTGCATGTCATTATTGGTTGGGCAACAGTGATGCGGAACATCCGGGAGCTCAGTGAGGCTTCGCAGCCAGTGTTTCGTCACCAAGTACAGTTACGCGGTCGCACAGTGGCTGCTGACGTACAGTTGAACGCCTCAATATGGGAAAACTCGGGTTATAGATTCAAGCTAACTATGAACTACTAGGCGATTAACCGAACTCCTCGGAATATGTCAAAAGACATTTTCATTATCTTGTGAAAGGCCCTGTGGTGATACAAAAGACCTGAATTTTAGAAATTCCATAGTCTGAGTATCGAAAACATCAGGTTACGTGAACAAAGAAGTCACAATGCTTGTTTTGTTCATAACCCTTACGTGCCTAATTATCGAACAAGGTATGTGAGACATGGTCAGAATGTTGCCTGCCAAGACATCCGATCTTATTCTAGGGCCCCCAACTTTTCTGGCAGCTAAATAAAATAAAACAAAGCAGTGAATTCAAGTGATTATTCCAAATATCGTATCTAATTTCTCCTCTCCTTACTACGAAGAGACAAGAAAAGATGGAGGACTAAGGCAGTGCGAATATCTTCCATAACAATTACGTCAAGGATTCTAGAAGCCCAACAGAAACCCAATGGACAAGGGTAGAGACCTCAGTGCTATTGTCATGGCCTGATATTATAGATGGCGCCCTAACATAGGTACCCTTGAGATCTCATTTCGGGTTCTCCGTAAAACCACCCATCGTTTCCGATCGGAAACTTCTCTTACTGATGTTTCGCCTGCGCATGACGCTTGAATTCTTCACAAATGTCGTACTGAAAAGACGTTAGCAAAATCGGTCACCAATGTCTCACAAACTTGAAATCAAACACACCGCTTCTTGCAATGCCTTTCTAGCACCAGCCCAGGTTTTCCGACCGCAACCCGGTACGCCTCTCGGATTCGTCTCGAACAGACGCCAGGAGTAACTGTTCATCGGACCTTTGGCGAGCCAAGTCCACAATTCGCGGTCGTTCCACCAAAGCCCCCAACCCCGACCACTCATTATGTGGTCGAGATTATCATATAGACCAGTACCCGCCGCATCATGGAGGTATCGGTAGAATGAATGCCCAAGGACGTAGCCAGAACGCATGGAATTGTCTTTCTCCCACTCATCCCGCCACCAATTATGGTATGCATCGACCTGCGCGTTCATCTCATCTAGAGAAGGCAGAAGGGCAGACGGTCGATAGCCATCCAGCCCTTGTTGCTGATCCGCAGACTTTACTGTTTCTGCTGCCCAAATTTGCGCCACTGCCATTGAAGCAAGCTCGCAAATGCACCATACATTTTCTTGAGGAGCCATCCAACTCAAGAAGGCCACAGACGAGGCCCAGCGCGGCGGAAAGATCATTTGAAACAGGCGAGGGAGATGCGGCTTCGGTTTATGCTCTCGGTCCTCATCTTGATCGGTCGTTCTGTTGCCGCTTTCATCCCCTACTTTCGTCAACGGCAACCCGCACGCACCGTCCATTTCCAATTCAGGCATAATGCTGAAGTCGAGGTCGTATCCCGTACAGAAGATCACCACGTCTACTTCAACGATGGTGCCGTCGTCTAACAGAACTTGATGATCACCGATAAAGTCTTTGAACCCCTTAACCGGGATAATTTCTCCCTCGTACAAAGCAGGGAAGAAATCCTCCTGGACTGTCGGATGAACGTGAGCCATACTAGGACCGGGGAGTAAGTGCCAGTCCTCCCGTATTCTGCGCTCAGCACGCCTCAGCCTCTCACCACGAGAAACTCCGGGCGGGGCGGGCTCAAAGCGAGCTGCGTCGCTTATCATTTTGCGAATCATCATTCTATCTGCTACCGGCGCCATCAGCCACGGTATCTTGTCGTCGAGGAAGTACTTCAGACGCATAATAGGCCAAGAGAAGTGAATGTCCATAGGCGTGCCATCATCATAATATCGTGACAAGATTATCTTGCCTCGTCTATAGCTTTGGTATAGCTTAGTAGCATGCTTGCGTAAGGATAAAGACACCTCACAGGCCGTATTACCAATTCCCACTACCAGAATCTTCTTATTCCGGAAGGGTTCCGGGCTTGCGCCGGTAGTCAATTATCTCGTCCAAATCTAGGCGACTCTGGGGCAGGGTTCTCACCTTCTGTAGGCTTGCGAATGTATCACAATTCCCTTAAATTTGTCTTTGTTAGATATTGAAGGGAACACCGGGACACTCTCACATCCATGGCCGAAGACGACCTTGTCAAAGGACAGGACAGCGTCGCCATCTGTATGCGTGGTGTGGACCTCCCATGCATCATCAGACGCGTTTCGAGTTACTCTCCTAACAATAGTATTGAAGCGCACATGTTTCTGTAAGTTGAAATGCGACGCATATGAGTTGAAGTATTCCGCAATTTGAGGAGCCGTAGGATATGGGACACAGTCTATTTGGGGCAGAAGAATAGTAATTAGCATAACCTCCTTGTTGACAGGCCCTATATCAGATCGAGCCCCCTAACCTTTAGGAACGGGATAGTCGCTAAAGCCCGACTAGACCTTGTAAGTCATACTAGGTAGATGACATTGAGCACTTGATTCGCTCACTATAAACTTGCTGACGTTGCAAGTCGTGTCATCCAGAGTTGAAGTGAAAGCAGCGTTATTGCTAAATGACCATAGTCCGCCGACTTTATCTCGCCTCTCGAAGGCAACAGCATCAAATCCCTCTTCTCGCAGCGCCTTCAACGCCGTGAGTCCTGCTGGGCCTATCGTAATATAGAGACTTAGCCAAGTTATTGTTCAAGGACGTGTCTTGCGATTGGGGATAGTGTAGCACCTAATCCAATAACAGCAATCTTTATATGGTCCATTTTTCCACGAATAAAGACGGGATCATGTAAGGGTTAGGCGATTGGCTTATGTATATAACACTCGAGCTCAGTCTACCAGAGCTAGTTTCTAGCTATGATGAATGTTTAAGAACGTGGCACTGGCGGGTGAGTAAAATCAAGTCTGAAATGTCCCAGTGCCATAAGATCGCGCTGGTATTTAATATATCATACTCTTGAAGCATACTTTAATGAGACTACACAGGAATCTTCGTGCATTTTGCTACTTGCGTGATTGAGGAGATCAGACATTCTACTCCCTAACCTTATATAGGTATAGTTCATGTCAGCAGCTCAGTCTCCCCCCATGAAGCATCGCTATTTATAGTACATCTCGAGGATCAAACACGTGATACCATACCATTCTTCAAATGAGATGCGTCGCTATCGAAAATAGAGTTATATCGTTTAATCATGTAAGAAGCTTACTCATCACTGATCAGCTTCTGTACGTAAAACCACCAGATGATTGTAGCTTAGCTAAATCAGCGAGGGCCGGCAAATCATTAGACCTTAGCAACCTTCTTGATAAGGATTACAAGCAGCTCCTATAATATTACCGCATTTGGCAACAGCTGGCCACTCGTCAATGAGCCCGATTGGCATCGGAAACATGCAAGATCTTAAACTTAATTATTACCTCCTAGGACGTGAAATTCTACATGACCTACATGTTATCTTGATTACCATTACTACTTATTCATAGTAACTGAACAGCTAAGATACCGAGGATTAGTCTCTCTTTAGAGGTAGGTAGGTCACTGAGGTACTTTACTCTGGGTTCGGCTGGCTCGAAACTAAGTGAGTAGTGCTTCAACCGACTCAACATACTTACCTCTATACGTGTTTCAAACCAAGCTTATAGGGAGCGCCGCCTATAGGAGCAACATTACGCTTATCACTTTAAAAATCACCATTTTCGACGTCCTCAATAAGCTATACTGGCATAAATCACTGGATGCGGCGTTAGACTCGTTAATTCGGGGACTGGAATGCCTTCTACCTCTGGTGCTTAGTAGAATACAAGAACTAACATGGCATGGGATGAGAGGCTCAGGTGCATATTAAGTATTAAGCTATAGGGGTAACCTAATATCACCACACACAAGGTAGAGATCATAAACAATCACTACGCAATCTACTCTAGAACTCTTCATCTAGATAGATTCTGCGAGTCAATATCAAGTAAAACGTGGAATTCGGCTTTGTAGTATTAAAACGTAATAGATCACTTTCACGGCTAACTATACCAAATTAAATAATATGTGCAAATATACTGATACACATAAATTGCCTAGGCTAAGGAGCAGTTGGGTATAATAATACAATCTTGACGAGTTTGAGCTGCTGTACCCACACAGAAAGACGGCTTTAATCTTCCAATTCTACCATTATCCTCCCCAATCAACCAGAAATAACAATTACGACCCCCCTTCTCATGTAAACCTTACTGAGGGTCAAGTCCATCCAAGTACCAGCAGTCCGATCCTCCCTCGACAAACTCGCGAGCGCCGATTAATCCAATAAACTCGCAGAGTTCGCCCTGAATGAAGTTCACACCGTGGCAAAACCAGTAGTCGTCATCCTGGCGCATATCTAGCTCCCCGCGCTTGGCCTTTTCGAAGGATCCGGTACAGGCATTCATGCACGATGCCAAGCTATCGTTCTCCGGGCGGATCAAAGTCTGCGTAGGATTGGCCGGGGTACACTTGGTATCGCACTTGACAAGGCCGAGGTAGGGGTTTCCGAAGGCCGGAGAGTCAGCTGTATAAGGGGGACACTGGCAGAAAGAGTTGTAGTCCGGATATCCAGTTGTCTGGTTGGGGTTGTCACAAGTAGTTCCAGTCGTCCCAGACGCAGCTGTCGGTGTTGGGGAAACATCACGCTTCAACACAGCGCCCGCGAGGGCGGCGCTTGTGAAGACAGACAACGCCAGGAGGTTGAACATCGAAGCACCGTTTTTCTGGGACATCTTGTCTTGCTTAGTTGGAATGAACAAATGTTGAAAGTTAGGGTGATATGGCGAAGAGCTAGTCGAAAGGCTGCGTTGTCCTGTGTGTTGAAGAGCTAATATCCGTCTAAGTGATTCTGCTCCAAGTTATATATCAGTAGCAGGAGACAGGTTGACTCTTGGTCTTAGATCTTATTTTGATCTGATTGGTTGCAATGAACGATGAACAGACTATGAAGTCTCTTCGCACTCGTAAAGATAGGCTATGCAATACCTTACCTTACTTCTTACCCACGCGGCCAGCCCGTATTCTTTGGCGCATACAGTATATAACAATTCTCGATAGTCCTACCGAGAGCGTCTTTCGCCTACGTATGCGCCACAATAGATCCCTGGGTCTTTCGGCATTTATTAGCCGTGGTAATCAGGGTAACTAAAGCCAAGAAGTTGAAAGCTACGTCGAGCCTGCATAGCCCCAATTTACTTATCCTACTTGTTCTATAGTGTATAACCTGAGATACTACATAGGTAGGTAGCTACCTGTAAGTATTACGTATCACTGCAGAATCAGGATTGAGAGAATGGTTGTTAGATTGAAAATTCTGTTGTCTGGAACAGACAACAGATACAAACGAATATAATTCTACAAACGCACTCTCTGGTGGTGTCACGTGATTGACACCACAAGAGAGGGTAGTCACATGACGGTCACGTGACTATCTGACAGTAAGCAATCAAGTGCCATGCGACTCGGAACCTATGCTTAATAGGAAGAAATGAAACGTTGCGGCTCATCGATACAACTACCGTTGTACTGGAATAAATCTTTCCTGATATTTAGATCTACATCGTAACTGAAGTATCTAGAATAGCTGTGCCACATTCTCAGCGATGATCACTTAAATAGATAAATGCCTTATACGGTCAAGCCAAGAACTACTATCCGTGGAATAAGGAAGTCGGTCTTATCCATACCTCATTCAATGTTCTGACGACTGCCTAGATTTCATCCATGTCGTCATAAATGCGAATCTACCTAGTTATATACGAGATAATCTTTCGCAAGTAAGAAAACATTATCAAGGACTAAGGGATCATTTACATGTTTATCACCTCAAGAAAAGCGATTCTCGGAGCATATTCGCCTTTACCGGTGAGAAAAGTATCGTAATCGTTGACATTAGTTGGTGTATTTTTGGTTAATTGGCCGTATGCTATACTGAGATGATTGTTGTAATGATCTATTCGAGTGAGTATTTCTATATAGGGCTAATCGCCCTCGGAGTTCTAGTAAACCCGAGTGCCATCTAATTCTGCTAATGTGCCATCACCAGTTTTGATCTTATCAATGCCTCCGGCACCACTCCCGTCTTCACATATCTAATACATATTGTAATTCCCAATCTATACGATGCCCAATCACCGTCTGCTGCTTGTTCCATGGGCCCATTCCAATGGTGCCTTTGCGGCAGGGATAGCCGATAGATCGATGTCGCCGGCGCCGTCAAGCCACTCTTCCACCTTTTTGTAGAGATCTAGCCACATCACGTTTGCTGACCCGTGTTCCGGACCTTGGATGGTTGGAAGCGAGACATCGACATCGTGGCCAAGCATGCTCTGAGCCGCGCCGAGATACTTGTACCCTTCCGGGTATCGGTCGAGAACTTCCTTGGTAAAAATTGGCAAAGTCTTGCCATCGACAGGCACAATCTTGTCCTTCTCGTATATCAACTTGACATACTTGACCTTCCAGACACCGGTGTCAGGGTCGTGGAAACAAAAGAAATGAAAGCGAGAGTCGCAATCCACGTCGAATACGATCGGGTCGATACCCATAGCATCGTCCCCTCCGATTCGGAACCGTTGAGTAATCGTAGCCTTCATCTTGCCAACTGCTCGAGATGTTGACGGATTGAGCTCTACAAGTGTGCCGCATTCGCGGTGCATGATGAAGTCACCATTTGATTTGCCCTCCTTCGACTTCTGGATGAAGCCATCGATGGTTTGGCGTTTACTCCAAGCTAGATGATTCTCATGAGTTCCAACGTGTCTCAATGGATTTTCTGGGACTAGACAGCTACTTACTAGTCCAGACATACGCATCGTCACAGAACAGACTACGGAAATTCTTCCATTCTGAAGCGTCCCGGTAGACAGGCCAGCCCTTGCACAGCTCGGAGACTGCTAGTCGGGTTATGATGTCGCTCTCTTTGCCGTTGACGTGAGAGTACACCTTAGCATGAGGATCGTTGGGGGAAGTCATGTTTAGAGGTAGGTAGAACCCCTCTGTGTCAGGTGTGAAGGGAACAGGAATACTAGCACCTTGGAAGAGAGAGATGTTTTATTGAGAATCTTTGTAGTACGATTGACGTGGGAAAAGATTGGATGATTCCGAGGGAACACGTCGAGAATCTGGTAATAGTGGAAACTAGCCATCTCAAAGTTAAATCCAGCTGTCTTGTTCCTTCCGTGTAAGTAGCTACAAGTATGTATTAGCAATTCGATTTCTCTGTCTGGACCGAAGAAGGCACGAATATCTGCCCCTGCCCGTCTCCATGTCGTTACTACTACAGAGGCTCTGGAACTTTGACTTGATAGAAAGCGCAAACACCCTCAGGGTGACTACCTGAAGCAGCTATGCGCTCATCCCGTCTCACCAAGCGGTCTAACCGAAGCTTAAGGGCTCAGCAGAAGCGCAAACGGGAACTGAAGCTCATGATTTAAGGGGTTTCACATGCATCTCGAAGGTGAATCAACATGAAGTAAAGGGCGGCGAAACGTCGACACGTGTCCCGTAATTGATGCATCTACGCGTTGGACTTCCCGTAAAGAGACCCCAGGATTGATAGGTATCGAGATCGGTTTTCTATCCGACGTACTTCTCGATCGTCGGTGAGTTTCCGTTTGTATAACTATTTTACTATCTATTGTCGATCGGTGAGACCTTCCGTCTCGTCTCTGTATCGTTCCGTCCCGCACGGCAGGTTGCATTGCTGCCGAATGGGTCCAATCGGTATACCGAAAAAGGTTATCGCCGAGTTGTGCAGGGTTTCCTTTGCCCTATCGTTCCCCGACTTGGGCAATACAATTATGGGATACGATAGCATCAGTTCAAGTGTTAAGTGTCGCTTGCTGTCAACAGCATCTATCTGGGCTCCTTTCGTTTCTGATTGCGATAATTAATGTCAAACACATCCCACGGGATTCACATGCAGTAAATCAATTCGACACCCATATAATTGTTTCTACATAAGGGCGTAGGAGCGTCTGGTAGGAGCGTAGGGTAGCAATAGGTTCTCCTGTTTTTCCAAATACCGGTCTACTATGTAGACCTTCTACATAGGAAGAGGTTGCTTTCGAAGAGGACCCTAACGGGCCATCGCAGGTCACTTACATGCAGACTATTCATAGTCGCCAGTAACCAAATCGCAGGTGGATTCCATACCCCTACATGGTAGCATGATAAGGCACAGGGTTCATGATGATAGGTGCAGATCCCCTTGCATCATCATCTCACTGTTGGCTCCCGCCGAAGCTAGTAGTCAGCTCCGACCTCTTGTAAAATGATTGAAAATTTAATGATGTAGAAAATGGCATTATGAAGTACATGTATGAATGACGGATCTTGCAACTGCAAGAAGGCGGATTATGTTAATCTACCATCGTAACACAATGATATGATTGATAAGATTGATAGATACAGTATGTACCTTGTACCTTGTACCTTGTACCTTAGATACCTTATCATAATGGAATGGCGACATCGCAACCACGATGAATGATGTAGGATCTACATGTATGGATGGAAGTAAGGCTCCACAGGTACATTCTGTGGCACCTCGGATATTAGAGGCTAATGAGTCGATTCAAAGAATTTTACCTAACAATAACAATTCGCCTTGGACTGTTCAAACAAAGACGCGAGAAACTCCGAGACGGGTCGCATTTATTCGGTTTTCCGATTCCAGATCCGTTCATAAGCAGCATGGTTCCAAGTTCTGATATGTATACCTACATGTAGGTAGTTATATGTAAGTAATGCAAAATCGAATAGGACTTGCTTTACTGTTTTTATCCTCTACCTACATAGTGTAATTTCGACAAGCCTGTCAGATCGGTACCGTAAAATCCTTGCAAGTGACCCCTGAACTGGGGCGGGAAGGGTAGGTAAGCTTATCTTTTCTTTCCTTGGTCTTGTTATTAATCCTTACAAATTCTCAGCTAAATGTACGTACCTGTATGGATCAAGGTCGTGTAAGTCTCGTGCTGTAGGTACATATAGTTTAGACCTTTTTGGCATATGACAAGAGAGGATCGCTATATCACTTTAATCCGTTGAGGCTCGAAGACTCTTTTGGAGTCATCATTCGAATATGAACTTCAGGGCGTAGATTTCCTAGGCTCTTTGACGATTTCCCCCGCATGCTGAACATTTCTTACCTGCTGAAGGTTGCCGATCATCTATAAGCCCAAGGAACGAACTATCAAAAAAGCAAAAAGAGTCTACATACCCAAGATATGGCAGGTGTTGACCAACACCAGGCCTTGCCTAACGATGGCATAATAAGTTCCAAGGCCTCTAGCGTCACAGAGGTGCCTTTAAGAAGCCAAGGGAGTTTCTGGACTGATCGAGCACCAGAATCGCCAAAAGACGGTATATATCCACCGCTTTCTAGTGGTGCTTCTGGTCGGGATGCCTCACTGATGATAAGCCAAGCCGGAACGCAAACGCCGGTGCGCGATGAGATATGGACGAGTAGCGACGAGAAGGACGACGGCGAGAGGAACGAGAACGAAGGTCGAGAGGATGATTTTAGGCAAACTAGTTTAGCTAGAACCGAGACTAACAAGTCTATCGCTGAGACGCTGTCCTTTCCTAGAGAGGCACTGTTCGTCATGGTTATTTGCTTCGGACAGCTCTTCACACGTACGTCTTCCTATCGTCGACCAACCCATCTCTCAATTGCGCCTATGACTGACTTTTGCATGTAAAGAGGCCGGTTTAGGTCAAGCCATAAGTATTATCCAGTCCATTGGCAGTAGCTTTGGCATCACGAATCCCGGGGAGCTGAGTTGGTTCATGGCGGGTTATAGTTTGACCATAGGCACGTTCATATTATTCTCCGGGAGGTTAGGCGACCTCTACGGCCATAAGACTATGTTCCTAATCGGCATGGGTTGGTATTCCATCTGGAGCACAATATGCGGGCTCGCAATATACTCGAACCACGTCCTCTTCATCTTCGCCCGTGTATTCCAAGGCATCGGCCCCGCCATCGTCCTTCCGAACGGGTTGGCGATCCTCGGTGTTGCGTACGCTCCTGGACGACGCAAGGAGATGGTCTTTGCACTTTTTGGTGCCATGGCCCCTATCGGATCCGTCCTTGGGTCGTTGTTTGCCGCCATCATTGCCCTTGGGTGGTGGCCGTGGGCCTTCTGGGCATTCGGTATCATCCTCGCAGTGTCCTTAGTCATAGGGTACTATGCCATCCCAGCAGCCTCGGATAAGCTTCACCATGAGAGACCAAAGGGTTTCTCGAATACAATGCGGGAGCTTGATATGATAGGGACCGTCCTTGGCGTGGGCGGTCTAGTCCTAGTCAACTTCGCGTGGAATCAGGCTCCTATCGTTGGTTGGCCTGAGCCATACGTCTATGTTACTCTCATTCTTGGACTAATAATCCTCGCCGCGTTCTTCGTGTTCGAATTGAACTATGCGCAGAACCCCTTGATCCCTTTCCACGCTCTCTCGTATGATGTATCCTTCGTCTTGGGTGCTATAGCATGCGGTTGGTCTTGCTTTGGTATCTGGTTCTTTTACGCTTGGCAGTTCCAACTAAACCTTCGAGGAGACGCTCCTCTGTTAGCTACTGCTAAGTTTGCGCCGGCCGCCGCCTCGGGGTTATGCGCAGCGCTCTTCACGGGTTACTCGTTGCATCGCCTTAGGCCGCCTGTAGTCATGACAATGGCTCTCATGTTCTTCACAATAGGTATTATCATCCTCGCGACCTGTCCTGTTGACCAAATATACTGGGGCCAGCTCTTCGTGTCCATTATTGTTATGCCTTGGGGTATGGACATGAGCTTCCCGGCTGCGACCCTTATTCTCTCCGACGCGGTACATCGGAAGCACCAAGGGATCGCCGCTAGCTTAGTCAACACGGTAGTCAACTACAGCATTTCGCTAGGACTGGGTTTCGCCGGTACGGTCGAGACGCAAGTCAACAATGGAGGGCAAAACCCAGCAGACATTCTGAAGGGATACCGAGGCGCGTACTACATGGGCATCGGTCTTGCGGGTTTAGGGGTCGTTGTATGCTTTGCTTTTGTTGCCAAAAGCAGGAGGCAGAAACGTATCGAAAGTCAAGAAAAGGCGTGAAAAATGTTCCCGATCGGAGCAGCTCACCTTAGACACTTCTTATATCTTTCCTTCACACTATCATATATCAATGGATGTTACCATTTGCGGAGAAAAGGCCGCGTCATCCCCCGCACATAGAGTGCCACTGACTGGAACGAGGATGCACAGAAGAAACACAATTTTGGCTTGGTTTTGATGAGAGATGATTATAGAAGGCGAACACCGATGTTCAAGATACCACATATTTCATGTAGCGATATCCACTTGTTCATGGCACGCATAGGTACTACTAGAAGGGTTCATCTGGCATTCCTAGAGGGCGTTGGCGCCAATCGTTTTCGTTAGTTAGGGGATAGGACAATGCGCACTTATCTACGAATACGTTTACTTGACTCGGAATGGTTCGACATGAAGTAAATAACAGTCGTCGTAGTTTATTTCATTTCATGAGCCCCGTCTGCGAAATACGATAGTTACTGCTGTAATCCCCTGTAGCCAATTGGTTCAAGAAGCAACGCCATGCAATGCTCAAGTGCCCCATCTAATAGGTATCGCATCGTGCAAATGTACCTGGCGTACCTACATACATATGTAGGTACCTAAAGTATGATTCTAGGGTATATACGTTTCTAGATAATGCCGAATTGTCCCGCCCGAATTCGAGTTCAATTGGAATGGATTTCTTGATCTTTACGCCCAGTACAAAAGCTCTCTGTGTCGCTGCTTGGGGCATTCTGCTCACCTGCAAAGGCGGCTGCAATATCATTCCAACTTTTGCCGCCTGTCCGCATCACTAGATGCGGATTAATATCTGCTGAGAAATACCTCTCCCGCCTAGTGCTGGATCTTGAGCCGCCTTCGAGAGCTGAATATGCGCTTCTTGTTGTGCGCATACGCTTCTTTCCGGGTTGTCCACCTTCACTGAGGAGACTGCTGCGAGAAAGCCTTTCCTGCTGAAGGCGTTGATCGTATGCTACAATGCTACGGATGTAAGGAGCTATGTCGAGACAAATCGTCTTCATCGTTCCGTCGAATACTGAGGGGTCAAGGTAACCTGTAGCCATGGTCTTCTCTGAGACTGCGATGGGATCAAATGCAAGACTATAGTCTGATCGCGCAATAGCTGGTTCTGAGTACAACGATTGGCCAAGATGGCTTTCAAGTTGAGCGGTAACCCCAGCTTCGTCAAATGGCTTGAAGACTCTTGGAGCCCGGCCAACAGACTGGCTATCCTCTAACTGCCCTCTACTAAGACTTTTCAGACTAGTGGCTAGATCGAAGCGAGTGGTGTTGTACTGAACAGCAGGGGATACTTCGAGTAGTTGTCGACCGATAATGAAATCCTCCTTCGCCTTCGACGTTAAGCTTGGAGTAGAAGTGTCGAGAGATATCTGGTTGGGCATGGCCGAGAAATCAGCTGAGCCGATATCCGCATCACTCATAAAGCTGGTGTATGCATCAAGCGATTCCAAAAGCTTCAACCGGTCCTTTGCTGATGAACACTGCTCGGTAGCTCTCGCTGCCCAGCAAGAAAATTCATCGCCGGGGCGGGTTTCGTATGTGTCGACAGACCAATCCTGGCAAGCTTGTTGATACAATTCCTCCTCTGCAGGACGAGATGATGAGCTGCATATGGTTGAGTCTCTACTGAGCCAACCCATGCCGGCCTGGTACGTATCTTGGCTGACTACACGGACGATATTGCCTTCGTTGTCGACGTCATTACCCTTGGGCCATCTAGGGTAAAACCAGTTGAAACCACCCCGTACGTCTCCAACGCCAATTTGGCACCAGTAGTTGAGCTCAGTTATCGAGGCACGGAGGTCATGTTTGCGGGAGTCATAAAGCGTCTCGACCGCGTGTCTTCGAAGGGCATGTCCCTCGTTTGCGGCAATTGAAAGCAATAAGTCGACAGCAAGATCCTTTGGCGGACTAGAGAAACGAAAAATCCCATGTAGGTTTAGACTTTCCTGAGGAACCAGAGCCTCATCATTGCATGTCATCACGAAAGGCCTCTTGGACTGAGAGACCATAGAGATAATAGTTGCCCAGAATTGCTTATCTTCTTCGTAAAGCACGTCAACTTCCTCTAAGAGAATTAGGGATTGCTTCTGAGCCTTGGCTGGTCTTTTCGCTTCCTTTCCACTTGACGATGGTGGCTCGGCCGATTTCTTGGTTGGCTGTGGACTGATAGTTGGTTTTGGCCTGAAGAAAGCTGTCATCATGCCTTGCTTGCCAGATCGTACCTCCCGATCCACTTCATCTTCAAGGGCGGCGTCTTCTTGTAGGGAATCTCCCTTGTGACGATGTTGCACGAGATGGTTTCGAGTCATATCTCCAACTTTCTCTAGAATATCCTTACCATTCCTCCTTGACCCCGGATTAATCTCAAAGATTTCGAAGTCAAGCTCTTTGGCAATGGCATACACGGCAGCAGTCTTTCCACAGCCGTGGGGACCACTGAGAACTACTGCATTAGCAAAGCGACCACCATCTCGGGGCCCTCGACGGGAAGATCGAGATCGTACGACCGTCTTCTTCGCGTTGGCTTGCCCCCCACTCTGCAACCAACCGTCATCTTCGTCAGATATTTCGCCTAACTCGTCCTCTTCATCGTCACTTGGCACGACAAAACCGTCAAGTCTCTTTCTTCGCTTGCCCTTGCCTTTTGCCGGAGCGAGAGTCTTGGGTTTGGTTCCGGAATCTGCCGTGCCAGTATCCACGGCATGGACCTTGAGGTTCTCTAGCCAATCACGTAGTAATTCGGCTTCGCGGCCGCTCTGGAGCACTTGTTCCGCAGACGCCGGAGCATACTTCTGAACCCAAGCACTCGTCTCGCATGTCGCCCTGTCGAACGCGGATAGGGTTTTCTCGATAGAATTGTATGTATGTGTGATTGCCGGATGCGTCTTCTGGCTGTCGCCGTTTCGACGAAGGGTTTTCAATTCACCGGCAATGCGGGCTTGTAGCTTCCTTCCGCTTTCGAAATGTCTGGTAGGGATTCGCAGGACGGAGGGAGGGGGTTGAAATTCGTTGTTATTGCAAGCTTTTAATTCTTCCTTTAGGTGTTTGATGTCCAAATTCAACGCGGTCTGGTGTATAATGGACTCCAACTCGGTTATCTGAACTTGCTGTCCTTTCGCCTTACGCTTACTTGGGAGGCATTCAGACTGCGTGTTCTCGCTCAGGCTAAAGGGGGCCAGTGTATCACCTCGTACGTGAGCATTCTCTTTCGACGGCCAAGCTGGATATCGTGCGCCTGGCACCTTGAGTGTATTAGACTTGACACCAGGCGCTGGGAGGTTGAATTTGGATGGCGCTGGTTTGGAATGTTTCGATGAACCAGGTGTTGACGTAAAGAATACCCGCCTCTCAGGCTTCTGCTTCTGCTCGATAGTTTTTGCTTTTGCTTTCCCTTGGAAAAAAGGGTGAGTGAGTTTTTTGGAAAATTCGTCGGTATCACGACCTGACGGTGGAGTGGTAGGGAGAGCGCTGGGGACATGTTTCGATACCGATTCATGACCACCAGCTAGAATCTCGTTGATCTTCTGACCTATTCGAAGTCGGGATGTTTCGTCATCTTGGCTATAGCGGATGGAAACCAGAAAAGTCTTGGGTTTGCGACCACGTTTCGTATTTGTCTTTTGGGGTTTGGATTGGGTTCTTGGAGGAGAGCCAATCGTGCCAGTTGCGCGGTTGAGTTTCAATACCTTCTGAGGCTTGGAAATCAAAGCTGTGCCGTCAGTAAATATAGTGTTCAATCATATGCATTGAATGATTACTTGGTATCACATACCTAATGCCGATACATCTTGTGCATCATCAGTCCGGAGACGCTTCCTCTTGCGGCTATCAGACGGAGGGCTAGAGTCACTGGCGGAATTTGGGCTACATGAGGGATCTGGTGTGACGGGGGTTATGACATTAGATACATTATCTTTAGAGGCGTTCTTTGATGTGAAGAACGGGTGAAGCTTTTTGCCATTCGTGTCAGCCCCATCACCGATCCCGATCATGACGACGATAATATGAAGATGCTGATGAATTATCGTCGTTATGACCTGACGATATACGGAGACGAGTTAGCGTGCAAATATCTAATCATGCTTTAGTTTCGGCAACGTTGTCAGATATAGTGATGGGCAATTGGGAGCTAGATTGAAAATAAAAAGGTTGTTGCAAGTTGGAGGATTCTCCAACATTTTTCGAATTGGCGATGTGAATGCGCCTACTCTATCTTTGGGGAGTCGCGTCTGGACTTAATTCGCGTCCAACGCGACTAAATCATTAAGAGAGCTCAATTGATCCTTGGCTCAGTACACTAGTGTACCTACCGGGCTAGTATAGTACCCCACCTATCCACTATGCAGCTGCCCCGAGCTGCCAAGCTGATTGATCGCGCTTGATTATCGGATCGGTGCTTTAACAGTCCGACTCTACAACTTTTTTTTTCTTTAATCCATCTTTGGAATTCACCATCCTATAGCCAACCAGCGCGGATGCGATAGTCGACCTTCAGTGTAGTTCTTCTGCCAGCTATTACCTCGATGGCTTCTCACTTTCAAATTCAGAAGCCGTATGTGCTAGCTACATTACCACGGCCTCTCGACCCGACTACCGGCCACTATGTTGTTAGCGAAGTTTACGGATCTGCGCCTGGGTCAAGGAAGAGGAAGCGCCATGAGCTGGCAGTAGGAATTGATGGAGAAGCCGTTAATATCTATAATGTGAGAAACTGAACCATTAATCTAAGTTAAATTCGCAATTACTTATTCCTTCGCAGGTTTCGTCAGCCAGACTCGTTACTTCGTACCCAATCCCTCCCCAATCCTTCTTCTCCTGCCCCGTAGCTTCGATTCGGCGCAAGGTAGAGGAAACATTAGAAATTTCCAGGCATACATACGCAGCTACGAGAGAATCCCAAGAACACAAGGTTACTCTATTTAAGGACTACGTGGATGCTTCTGGCAACACTCAGTCTACCACGAAGTCGATATCATTGGGTACTGGTCATCCTGTTGTATGTGTTGCCCTTGTTGCCACCCCAATTGGTCAAGATGCGCCTAGCCGTCAAACGTCCGATGACGAGCTTATCATCGTGCGGCGAGATGGGGAAATTGTCTGCCTTGATCCAGAGAACCTGGAGAAAAAATGGCATAGGTCTCCCACGTTATTGCATCAAGACCTTCCCAGGGCTTCCTCGGCCGATTTCAAAGTCGAATTTTGCTGTCCAGTGTTGTTATCTGATCTCGTCCAAGGCGTCTTCAAGGGTGGAGATGATGCATTTGGACTCTTCCCTGAGATCAAACATGGTGTGAATCCGGATGCTGAGGTCTTGGTGCTTATCTCTAGTCATGGTCCAGATGAACAACAAGGCCGGCGTCTCCATGTCGTATCGATGCTGCCGCCGTCTCGCGGCTCGACAAGCGCCCGCAACCAAGGTGTCGCGCAGTTGCATGCCGTCCCCATTCCATCGTCCACGCAAGAAAACTCTACTGCGGCCTCATATCGCCTTGATCTTCGATCGGGAACCATTTTAGAACTGCGTGGTCAAACATTTAGTATTTATGACCTAACGGCTAGCCTCCCACAAGTAACGTCTACTATGGAGTTGAGCGGGACGACGTCTTTCTTGCGTCTCAGCAAAACCTCGATCCTCTGCTCCACGCCCACTCACCTTAGTATTTACAATCCGGTTTATAGATCTCTTCAGAATTCGGTATCTCTCGATCCTGATGGCGAAACGGTTGCTAGCACTGGTATAGAGCAAGCCACTTGTTTTCTTGCTGCTTACTTTTCTCGCTTAGAACTTGCCGTTGCGGTTGTCGGCTCTAACTTGGTTGCCATCCAACTGGAGGCTCCTATATTGCGGACTAAAAAGCGGCGCGCTGAAGGTCTTCTAATTGACTCGATCGGACGCGGAGTGCAGCTTGCTAAGAGGTCATTGCCTCACACTTCTGACAAAGAGATAGATTCATCTATATTCTCCAATTATCTACCAGGTTCTATCAGAGGCGATTACTGGCAGTCGTGGACTGAAGATGTGGCAAAGGCCGATGCTCTCCTTAGCAGGAATGATATCCACGGCCTTGAGATGTTGCTGGCTCAGAAGTTTGGTATTCAAGTCCAAGATAGTACCAGCGTACCCAACGACGTAGACGAGGAGGGATCAATCCCGGCTAGGATCTCGTCATGGAAGTGGCCAAAGACTAGGGCTGGGTACCCCCCTGCCGATAGGAGATGGATTATATATGCTATTAGTCGGGCCTTCCAGTGGAATGCTTCATTCCCAGACGACCCGACTATCCCTCGACTAATTTGTCAGTTACCACAGAGTGATATAGTCAATTATCTCGTCGACGCCGGGCACCTGACCCTGTCAAATGTGAGGTCTGCCTTCCGAGAGCAACTCAGGGAAGACGAGAAGGAGGATTCGTTTCTGGCTGAACAGATCATACTTCGCCTTGCCGACTTTGATCCATCTCTGGAACTTCTTGTTGCCTACATTTCTGCTACTAATCTCGGGGCGGTAGAGTTACTTATTGCCGTGCGGACGATTATGCGAAGCCTTGAACTAGTGCAGGACCCGAAGAAACCGCCGCCAAAACTACTTACGAACGGCTCGACTGAGGAGGCGGCGGTGAATGAAGAGGGCGAGGCCGAGGTCCAACATATCGGTATGGAACTAGACGACCTCGAGGAGGAGATTCAAAAGACTGTGTCCTATCTCAATGAAGACGCTGGCGTTCGCGGCAACGGACTCAGTGTGTCTTTTGCGAAGCTTGGCAACTGTCCTGGCATTTCCATGATCAAGGCACTACGTGCCACATTCAAACCAGAAGAGATCTTGTCTCTCATTTATCTCCTCCGCGTCGAGCTGGTCAGAAGCGCCTGGACATCGCGATATTTAGATACAACCGATTTCGAAAAGGATCCAAGCCTTGATGCACCTCCTGACGGCATTATCAAGCTCCTTGCGGACCTGCTTGGGCGCTGCGTAGACTCCATCGGGCCTGGTGGTTGGCTTCTCAACGATGCTATGCTTTCAGGCGATGAAAAAGGTGACTTTGTCTCTTCGCTCAAGCTTGAAGTTAGTGCGGCATTAGAAGGACTAGAAGAGGCTGTCTATCTTCGGGGCATAGTGGGCGAGGCGGTGAAGTATTGCGAGGCGTCTAAGAAGACGGGAGTTGAGGGGGCAGTTGACAAAATGAAACCAATCCCGCTACAAGTGAAGGAACCCGGTGCTCAAGCGTTGCCTCTTGGACTCAAGGCAAAAGACAGAATCCCAACACAGAAGATCGTGTCGGGTGGTGAGATCATAGACAGATCTCAGAGAGAAACTGGTCACCTAAGGAGTCAGCAAGTGGGACATTATTCGTTGGAGAGGATCGCAATATAAGATTTTCCTCGAAGGAGTGGTTCATAGCCTCGTTTCACTTATGTATCATATAGGCTATATGTTTCAATCAAAATCATTTTACAGGTTCAGTAGTCGTGTTCTAGCGCCGTTGAAGAGAAGTAGCTCAGCGTAATTATTATTGGACATGATCTATGCTCTTTGAGATTCGTATCCAAGGACTAGGTAACACTTTAGTACGAAGTCGCAAATCATCCCCCATAACCCCCTATTTCGACGATTTACCTCGGTTAGCGGAGGTGAACAACTGGGCAATCCTTAGCCTCAAAGCAGTGCCGACAATATGCATGAACATGCCATTCCTTCACCGCTGCCCTAGGATGGGTAGATTTGGGGTAATTTTTAATTACGTAGCTGATGGCACTGTTAAGCCCACATTTTGAGTCATGTTTCAGGCCTTCCCGTGTGCTCAGGTGCCCTGCTCGGTTATACGAACTCGCAACTCGAAGGCGTGCCGTTGGGCACTAGTAGCACTCGCCTCTTCGAGTTTCAGGCTCAGGGTGGCAATAAGAACTCGTCGAGTACGATCTCGACAACTGTCTCCCCAAGCTCATCTATCTTGTCCAATGTAACCCTTCGACTCGTCTTGACAAGGAATGGCCTGCGCTCATCCTGTTGTTTGTCAACGTCGACGTGATCTCATACATGCGCCCTATTAAATAGACCTGGCATGGTCCGGCGACACCAGCGCATCTAGCCGCAACCTGTCGCCATCGCGCCGAATATGCAGCGATACCATGCCGCAGCAGGGAACCGCTCTTCCACAAGACTTATTAGTTTGTGCGGCTGAATACCTGAGTACAACCCCCTTCCCTGTGCCTCCTTTCTCGCCCGGTCTTTTCGTTTCTGGCCAAAGAAGAAACTTTATGAACTATACTCGACGACCACACGGGATACGATATTGGCTAAGCCGCCACGAGTCCGGAGTCGTTGCGAGGTGGCTACCTGTTAGGTACCTAATTCTGCTATAGCCATCCACTAGGAGAATATTACCCGCCCGACCAGTCTGTATATCAGTCATATTCAATCGAAAAGCTTCAACACAGCATCGGTCAATCCATTCTGATTAGCGCGGTAAGCATTCGGTGTATATACTTAGTAGGTATCCTGACTGGGAAAGCCTCCTCCCTAAGCCACCCCAACCGACCGGGTATCCAAAACTCTGAGTCTTACCGGTTTCCGAGAGATAGTATTGCTACAATTGATGTTATGAGGCGATATGTTAAGCACGCAGATGATTTACACGGCCAATCGCCGTCTTGGGCGCTGTTTGCATATATTGAACGTCAAATGATGGGGTCCTGTAGATCACACCGGAGCCTCGCCTCCTTTCCGGGTCCATTTTCTTACGCTGTGAGAAAGTGTGAGCTAACGACGCCTTTTCTTTACGGAAACAGATTGCGTAGCCATCGGTGTTTGTCTCTTGTTTAGCTTATCAGCAAAACGGTCTGCAATTCATTCTGTACAACAACTTCGAGTCTGGCCAACACGATCAATGTATAGTAGGGGGGACTAAATGTAACGAAAAGGGTTAGGCGGGTACAACGTTCTGTCTGTCATGGCATCACTGCATGGTGTATACTGTATATCCCTTGAGACATGTCGGGCACATCCGCTTATTGTCGCGAATGGGCGACATTCCCTCCCCATAATCGCGAGGATTTAAACGAGGACCCTGCAGACAAACAATGCGATTTGCTGACGGAGTATGGAGAAAAAGAAAATTCCATGTAGTCATGCTCCTCTTCTGCTGCGTACCTACTATACCATAGTAGTACCATAGTATGCATGTCAGTTATTAGATCAACCAGCTGGGTGGCGCAGTGAACCACATCGAAGCGGGAGACTCGGAAAGTCAGCAGGTCCAGGTAGTTCGCCTAGCTATCCTCGTTGTCCAACCATCGCCATTCACGTAGTGGAGTTTCGAAATTCTTGGGAACCAGATCGAAAGCCTTGCCTATTAAGCATGTATCAAAGGAAATTTTTGCTTGTATCGGAGGAATGAGAGGCATGGGGTCAAGAGCCCACTGGAACGCCCTACCAGGGTGTGGGGAATAGACGAAAGGATCATGATTGGTCAGCTTGCCACCCATTGAGAATTATGATGACATGTTTGAGTCCCATCCCAATCAACCCATACGTCACCGTCCAATCTACCAGTCACCCATCATTGCATCTCCATACTTCGTATGTACCGTAGACTGGCAGACCGGGCATCAACGGCTGGATGGGACACGTTTCTCCATATGTCTCTATCATTAACTTGTACCTGGATCATCTCACCCATGTGCATCCACTACGGATCGATGCCAACAGAAGCAGGGCGCTCCTCTGCTCCTCCGTTCCTCTTGGCAGTCTCCTAGTTATCTAAAATTGTTAAATGAATCACGTATATTGATTCTCATAATAGTGTGCTGTAGCAGTCGTACAACCGAAATCCTAGCATACCTTAGGTAGCTAAGGGTTTTATTATTATCTACCGACGGTCAATGACGATAGTAGCAATCATCTCGGACCTAAAGTAGCAAACTCGGATAGCTCTCCGGCTATTTTATCATACACGCCTTTGTGTTGGCCACTTTTCAAACCTGAGGTCAGACACACGATATCTGCATCTTTTTCTCTCGCTTCCAAGTCTACCAGTTTTTCGTAACGCCAGCAAACACGCATGCAAGCCTCTCGGCATTGTTAACTAGATCTAGTCCGCAGTTCAGGGAGCCAAGCCTGGTTGCGAGAGACCCCTGTCTTCCTATAAACCAGCTTTGGCCTAGACCGAACGAACCATCATCACCCAGTGGGCATCCCACCTCACTTTGCCGTTCCCTGTTATTTTTTTTCTTCTCCAATTCATTCCCCCACGTAACTCGACGCACATCATACCGTCTCTCAAAAGATATACACGTATTCAAGTCTACTGTAAATTAGCTTCACGAATAGTATCAAAGAATAAGCAACGGCTCGAATCTCGAACCAAAGGGACTTCGTTCCCAATCTTCTCAGTCCTGTCAACGCAAAGATCGCGATGACAGTCAACAAACTGGACAATGTAGCACCAGCAACAGGTGCTCCTGGTACACCCGCGCGTATCCTGCCCGCCGATATCGAACAAGTCGATGCGTTCGCACGGAAACTGTACAAACGGGCAAGGGCTGCGGGCCCTGAGCTGGATGAGATCGCAACGACGGTGCGCAATCTACATACGGTGCTCAAGCATTTGAAGTTTGAGGCTGAAGACCCCGAGTCAATGCTCTGTGCCGACGCCAGTGCTGTATACGTACGGCAGTTGACTCCCATCCTCGAGGATTCTGAGTTCGCGCTTAAGCAACTAGAAACCATATTAGAAAAGAAACATGTAGGCGGCGATGGACTTGATGGTGTTGGTGGAGGAGCACGGATGGATGGAGAGAAGGGATGGACAATGCTAGATAGCCGCGAGCGCGACATGATCGACCTTTTACGGGCGAAGCTCGCGAATCAAAAGCTCAACATTGACATGTTTCTCGACACAATCCAGTTGTATAACCCGTCCAAATCACGCCAAATGGTCGACACCAGCGATGCAAACCTCGACTCAATCAAAGACAAGGTGGATGCCATCGCGTCGCGCATATGTCAACGGAAGAATTCCAATTTGATGGATGGTAACGAAGAGGAACTCTGGGAGAAATTTAGGGACGAGCTGGAACGGGAAGGCTTCTCCAGAGACGTATTGCGTAAGAATCAGGTTTGTTGACCCCCTTTCATATCTCGCAACCCAACCATATCTCAATCCTCCAATCCAATTCAATGTACCATCATGATATTGACATGTGTTCATGCACTAGGACGTCATTCGTGCCTACATCCGCCAGTTAGATGAGCAACTCAGCGCCAACGGCGGCAGCACGCCTTCGGTGCGGGGGCTTCTGGAACATTACCGTCCTCGAGGCCGTGATGGGCTCCAGATCACCCCGTACCCAACGTACCCAACCTATCCTGGCTCCGATGAATTTAGCCCAGAGGAGCTGCAATCCGGCATCGACGAGGAGAAGCTTTTCCCATCGATGAGAATGAAGCGCCTTGAAGAAGACGAAAACGAAGACGAACGCAAGCAAATACCGCCCAGTATGCCAAACCACCCTACGTATCTCTCTTACGATCGTCGCTCCTCGAGCGGTGACGAGGAAGACGAGTCCATGGCCCTTATTTCAACACGAGAGCTCATGGCTCTCGACAAGCGGTCAGCTGATCTTGCCGCCGCTATGGGAAATATGCATCTGCAGCCACCAGCCGGCCCAAATTATCAGATGTCTAGCTCCCCCACGCCTCATACTCTACCCCCATCGACATCTCATCCCGCACTTCCTTCTCCGTCTCAGGCAAGCCATCCCGTTGCCGAGCATTCCCCTGCACACCCACGTTACCTCCCACCGGTACTTATATCCGGCTCTAGCTCACAGCAGCAGCAGCAGCAGACACTTTCTGCATCGCAGCAGAGAAGTGCCCGTCTGGCTCCTGATAGTCATGGCCGGGAGATTCCGCTCGAGGCAAAGTGGACACGTATCCCACGGCGGCTAGTGTCGCCCGAGGTGCTCGCCGGTGCCGGTGTGCGGTACGAGGCACGTCCCGACTTTGTAGCCGTGCTGGGTGAATTATCGCGTGACCAGGTGGCCGATTTCGCCAGAAAGACGGCCGAGGTGCGTGGTGCAAGACGGCGACGCTCTAGTGCTGCCGTATCAACAGAAATTGGGACTGGACCGAAGGAAAGAAGAGCAGAGGATAGATATTATCCAGATAAATACCGGAACTGGGATGTGGCTGAGGAAGGACAGAGACGGAAGCAGCGCCGGAAGGGAGATGACACGGATGATGGCGAGTATGATGATGATGGTGTGACGTACGTGGTCAATAGCAGTCGTCGCCGCCGGAAGGGGAGTGCGGCTAGCTCCGTGAGCGCACTCTACGACTCTAGTGACGACGAGAGAACATCGAATAGCGGAACCGATTCTGATGACCGGGATCGACAACATTATTCTTCGTCATACTCGCAATCTTATCCTCGTTCTAGCTCCTACTTGGAAGATCATCATAAGTCCCGATCACAGGGTCCTCGTCGAAGCTCTACGGCTCCCGTAGAGTCATCCAAGAAGGACGACAAAACACGCTCTCAAGCCAGAGGTAGATTTGGTAGCGATGCTACGGACGGGGATCAAAATGATGGCCGCGAGAAGGGCACCAAGTCATATCCGTTCATCGTGCCACCACCATCTAATGAGAAGGACAAAGGTAAAGACAGCGGCACCAACGCCAGTCCTGCCGCAACCACAAAACCAAAACCAATATTAAAGAACAAGAACGATGACCCCCACGTTCGGATCGATCCCACTCCACAAATCATAGATGAGGGTTCAAGTTCGCTGCCGCGGAGCTTACCTTCTTACAGACGGAGCGAGCGAGAGCGTCGTGAGAGGGATAAAGACCGAGACCGAGATAGAGACAGAACCAGAGACAAAGACAGGGATAGAGATCGAGACCGTGATCATGATCGAGACCGAGAGAAGAGGTATCGCTCAGACCGGTACCAGGACCGTGATCGCGACCGAGATAGGGGAGATCGTCACCGTGAAAAGGAATATCACTCCCACCACGATCGTGATGACCCCAGAGAGGACCGATACCGCCATCGGAGCCATAGCCATCGCTACCACGGCGGTAGTGGCGGCGGTTCATCAAGCACTGTAAGGAGATCAGATCGAGATCGCGACTACTACGATGACCACTATGTCAGCAGCAACAACCGGCCCAGAGAAGACCGCAGTTCGAAGAAGAAGGCCCGGGACGAGACGATCCGGGCTGTCAGCCTCGGCGGCGCAGCGGCCGCTATGCTGAGTATGTTGAGCGAGGCAGCGCTGTAGAGTAACGCTCTTCGCCTGGCAAATGTGGTACTCTAGTATAGGAGTTGGTGTCTAGACCGGAGTATGCCGTAGGCGGCAGAGAGGAAGAAAAACTAGGCTAAGTTGCATAGTATGATTTATGAACATTCTTCCTGGCTGTGTTCAAGTTTGCGCGTAGGGGGCGAGATATACATATATACCTCTTACTATAGCTTGTATGAAGCATATTGTAGCGGGCGGAGTAAAGGAAGAGGAAACAATGTTGGAAAAGTGTGTAATTATTGTGTCGGATTAATGGACGATTGGTCATGAAGAGTCAACATATACCGAACGAATTTGCTTGTACCAGATGAGCCATCCAACCAGCGTACTAGTAGGGCTGTAGAAGTATTGCACATCGTCCATTCGCCTCTAGGTCAAGATAGTGAAACCAACAGGCGAGCGAGTATTTCGCGTGAAATTAAAAGGGTTGAAATAGTAGTGGTTCACTTTGTGTGTTGACTACCTACCTTTGACACCAAGGACAATGAAGGGATCCATGTTGTGGATGGGATGCGAGAAATATATCGAGAACTTGAGACTCAGCTTGAAATAGCCGAAACCTGGTGTTCCTATTCTACAAGAAGAAACACTTATGTGTACGGCATTCAATATTCTATTCTCTGGCTTAGGTACGTAACTCTATACTAATACTTCATCCAGTTCATCATCGGCAGCTTTTTTTGAAGCCCGTAGATACCTGTCCTTTCATTTCGTCCAATTACGTCCTCCCTGTTCAATCAATATTGACTTGACCTATGTGTGATATCATCGTCGCCTCGTAGATCTTCTCGCTGAAGACCTTTGCACATTAGCGCTTAACCCAACATCATCTTTTAAGCTCGTCAAAGAAACCTTCCCTTGACTTTGCGCCTTTCCATTTAGATTGGCCTGCTTCTTATCGGCGAACATACGATCCATAACAACAGCTCGGTGTTTTCGAGCTTCAGGATTGTCGTATTCAAGCTGTGTAGCACGGGGTGGGCTATCGCCATTCTGCATTTCTTGATTGTTGTCGCTATTATGCTCCATCATCATCTTGTCTAGAAGGCCGAAAGCACCCGCCGTTGTCTGTATCGAGTCTAGGCGAGATGCTATAGACTCGGTTCTCCTAGAATTAGACTTAGAACTGCTCATATGCGCCGACGATTCCGCACTCGCGCTTGATGCCGTCGAGACGTTACTTGCTGCCCGACCGAGGATCTCACGCCTTCGACGTTGTTGTCTCGGTGCTGGCTGTGGCTTGATACCGTCGCCTTCCTGAGGCGCACTGTCGCGAGCCATAAGGGAATTCAACCGCTTTGACATTTCTTCACGCTCCGCTGCCTTGGCTCGTTCGGCCTGTCGTTTCTGTTCTTGCTCCTCATCCTTGGAGGCATTATCTTCATCTTCTGGTTGATTAATGGGGGTATCAGAATCATCGCCGCTCTCGGAGTCTCCTACTTCGCCTCCAGTCGGAAAACGCTTCAGTTTTCTTGGTATAGGAACCGTCTTCTGTGGCGATGGGGATTTATTTAGCGCATTTGAGGTTATTTCTGACAGTGGCGCAGATACAGCCACAGGGTCAGCGCCCATGCTCTCTGTTCTATGAGTGGGTGCCGTCTCATAGTTAGACTGGTCAATCTCCTGTTCCTGAATAGCAGTCTCTTGATGCATTGGCACGTCATCATCAAAAGCAGTCATATCAATACCATGCCTTATCGTCGGTGATGGGGCTTTTGACTTGGCTTCTTTTTTGGGCGCTGACTCTGGTTCGCTCTTAGAAGTCTCGCGGTTTATAACGAGCTTTGAGATGAGTTCTTTGAACACGAAGTTTTTCCATGGTACAAGACACCCCGTTGTTATGCAATTCCACAGCCAGTCTGCACTGACTACTGGGATCTTGGAGAACACGGCAAAGTCCAGCTTCGGTTTCCTCACATCATCTAAAGAGGGACAGACCAGTAACTTGCATTGGCCATTTAGACGCTCCGAATACTTGGCACCCAGCTGGGTAATGGCTTTTTCCACCTGATTCAGTTGTTCGTTTCTGAACCCAGCGGTGCATATCGTCAATTCATGAAACCCGTCGATGGGAAATTGTGGAAATGGTTGTCCCAATACGTGGTCGTTCGGTTTAAAACGGGTCTTGTTATGAACACATCGCTCGATATAAAATTCAGTAACAATGTGCATTCCCTCGGGAAGTTTGGGGTGAGAACCGGGTTGGGAGGTTTGTGGGACAATGAGGTAGCGTTGATCCAATGGCTCGACATGACTGGAAGAGGCGACATCTTCAATGGATAGTGATATTTTCCCATCATGAGACGAGATGTGATGGTGTAAGATTTCCTGCCTTTTCCCGAGGAAACCGTGCACATAGAAGCGACACTGAGAGAAAATACCGCCTCCATCTTGTTGATTGTGGTTGCTTGGTTGCGCGAGCGCTGGGGTCTCAACAGCGGGCGTGACGGGATTATCGGCGTGGAGGATAGGAGGTACGCTGGCAGGTCGCTCGTTGGGAGCGGCGACGGTGGTTGCCCCTGAAAGGTCTGTTGAGGATTGTTTGACGAGAATGTCCCCCCAGAGGTCGTCTCTCTGGCTGGTAAGTTTCATACTCGCGGTTTTCCTTAGCTTCCTCCTACCATCATCCACTGAAGGAGCCGTTGTACCATCGCGTGGTCTCTTGCCTAAGGAGGCTCCTCGCTTCAGATCTCTTCTTATCCAGGCTCCCTTGCCTCGCTCTTCTGCAGGGAAGGTTGGGTCGTAACATTCCTCGTTGAGGATCATGCCTCGTTCAATGCTGTCGTATAGCCACTCGATAGAGACGGTTCTTATCCCCCACTTCCGCGCAGCGACATATTTCTTCCCTTCTGGCCTATTAACGATGAGATGGGTTACGCGCCTCGATAGGTCGCCAACGTAATTACCGCCGTTTGCCTTGACTTTGCCCTCGATCATACTGCGCGTCTCATCTTGTCCCATTAGCAATGCTGCCTAGTTGTACACCATATGCAGGTTTGAGAGATAAGTAACGTACTGTCCTCGAAGCCAGTCAAGCAGCAGGTCAACCTTGTTCTTTCCCTTTGTTCCTCGACGGGACTCTTTGGGATGCCTCCGCCTGTCTCGAACGTTTTCAATCTCCATGTATTTTCTAAAGTGGCGAAGTCGAACTCTTTATCTTCTAGCCATAGTTCCCGCACAGCGTCAACCCAGCCTGCGGCCATGGGTTTGATGTCGGGTCTCTCCCTTGCGACATGGCGATACTTGGCAGTGTCGTAGTCTCCGACGATCAGGTGGGTGACGTCCGGCGTGAGATCGTACTTGTGAATGCCGCCTAGATCTGCAGTCCGTTGCGCAATTTCCGTCTAGACAATCTACTATTAGTCAAGACAGCCTCAATTAGGAGTAAGGAATCATGGTTTGATGGGTAACAGAACGTTGCTTACACGCAGGTCTGCCTCAATACTAGTACAGCAGAGCACGAGGCCCTCAAAAGGTTTAGACGGATCAAATGGCCTGTCCGGCACCGGGGATGACTCCATTATATTGTAAATAGAAGCATGGCATTGAGCAACAAGGTAGATATCCCCGAAGTATTGTTGATGTATGATAAAGTAATTTTTCCATTAATAAGTGACCTAGGTAGGTACTTGATAGAAGCGCGTCAAATTTGGAGAATGAGCACGGTGGAGTCGCGTCAAACGGTACATGTGAATTGGAAAATATGGGGTTCGATCGCACGTCCCCAGATACTGGCATATGACTAACGCATATATGCATCTTATGAAAAGTGGGGGTTAAAGGATATTATCCATTATTAGATTTAGGCAAACCCTCTTAGCTTTTTAATAATTTAATAGCCTTAATAATAATTTTATTTTTTAATAATTTCGTTTAAATATTTATTTTTTTTTAATTATTTTTTATTATTAATTAGTTAAAAATATTATACTTTATTAAGTTATTTTTTTATTAATTTTATTTATTACTTTATTTATTTATAAATAAAATAATTTATACTTTTATTTTTTAATTAAAGCTTTAAAAATCCTTTAATTATTAATTTATAAAAAAAATTTTTTCCTATTATTAATATATTTAAAATTATATTAATTATTTTTTTATTTATATATTAAAGGAATTTTATTTTTTATTTTACTAATTTTTTTCATTAATTTTTATTAAGTTATAATTATTATTATTAATTATATATAACATATTAAAAGTTATTAAAAACTTTTATTTATTTACTTTTATAATTTTCTATTTAAATTAAATTAATTTTTATTAAATATTTTTTTAACTTATTTATTAATAATTTATTAAGCTATTTAACTTAACTTAAGGTAATATTTTTTATTTACTTTATTAACATTTTATAAGATATTTTATTTTTTTATTTTATTTTTTTATTTGGTTTTATTTTATTACCTTTTTTATTTTATTTTTTATTTATTAAAAAAATTTAATAATTATCCTTAGTTAAAATTTTTAATTAAGTAAATTATGTTAAAACTTATATACTTTTCACATACTTATTATTTTTAATAAGTTATTTATTAGCTATTATTTTTTATTATTAACTTTAATAACTTTTTATTCCTTTTAATTTAATAAATAATCTTTTAATTTATTATTAAAATTTTATTATTAATAATAATAATTTAAATATTTTTATAAATAAGTTAATTAATAATAATAAATTAAATTATTTATTATCTTTTAAGCTTATTATTTTATTTAAAGACTTTATTAAATTTGATTATTTATTTATTAAACTTTTTTAAAAATTTTAAGATTTATTATTATTAAATATTAAAACCGTTATTTATAATAATCCTTAGATTTTTAGTAAATCATAAATATTAAATAATATAAAAAAGTTTATAAATTTTATAACTTTATAAGGTATATTTAATTTGTTAAAAGCTAATTAATTTATTAAAAAAGGATTTATAATAAAATAAATTTCCTAATTAATATAAAAGTTTAAATATATAAATATTATTATTACTTTGTTAAAAATACTTTAAGCCATTATTATATAATATAAGAAAAATATTACTACTTTTTTTAATAATAACCCCTTTATTTAAAATATATTAAATAATATTATACTTAATATTACTATTAATAATAACTTTAAAAATGTTAAATAAATGTTAAAAGATTATTTTCCTATTACTTTAGTTAATAATTTTATTAATTAACTTATTATAAATATAAATAAACTTTATTAAAAAGAAAATAAAACATTAATAACTTATTACTTTTATATTTAAAACCTACTTTAATAAATGGGTATAAAGGATTTACCTTATAATATAAATAATATTATTACCTTATTAACATCCTTTAAAAAGAATATACTTTAAACTTTAATTAACTACTTTGTTAATAAGCTTTAAAATTAAAATCTTTATTAAGAATTTATTAATAAAAATACTCGTAATTACAAATCACTTTAATAAGCTTATAATATTATTTAAAACTTTTAAATAATTATTAAAAAAAAACTAATATTATAAAAACTTAAACATTTAAAGTTAAATAAAAAATGTTAGAAAAATTAGTTGTTAAATAAATTAGTTTTTTTATTAATAATATTTTAAAGGCTTATTTTCCCGTTATTTTTTAAGCGTTTAATACAAATATAATAATATTAAATACCCCTTATAATTAATTTTATAGTTATAAAGTGTTGTTATTATTAACATTATTAACGACTTAACCTTTATAAATAATACTTATATTATCGCCTTTATTATTAACACTTTTAATAGTTATAATTCCTTTATTATTAACATTAATATAATTATTTTTAATAACTTTAATAGCATTATTTAATTTTAATTTTAGTTTTAATTAAGGTTTTAATTAAATTACACATTTATTAACTTAAACTTAGTTTTAACTATTAATATTAAATTTTTATCCCTTATTATATCCCTTATATATTAATAATAATAATTATAAGTGAATAAGTGTATAAAATAATTAACCACTTAATATAATATAAGTTAATAATGTTAACTTTTAATAATAGCTTTTTTTTAAAAAAACATTAACATATTTTATTATTAATAAAATATATAAGCTTTAGCTATAAAAGAAAATTTATATTTAATACAATAAATTTAAACACATTTAAAATATTTATAAAACTTAAAAAAAGGATTAACTTTAATAATAGGAATAATTTTACCTTAAGGAAATTATTTTTCCCTTTTTAAAGTTTAATAATTTATTAACTAATTATTTTAATATTAACTCGGTTTAATTATTAACATAATTTTACTATAATTAAACATAAAATTATTAAATTAATTAAATTATAACTAATTATATTACTTATTAATGTATAACATTTACACTTATAATTAAGTTAATATTTATTAAGAAATTTACATTTATCTTTAATAAGTTAATAATATTTAAAATATTTAAAATTATTATAAATAAAATTAATATTAATAATAAGGGAATAAAAGATAATAAAAACCTTATAAATAAAATTATTAAACTAGCTTTTTATTTAAGTATTACTTTAAAACTAGTTTTAAAGCATAAAAGAAATAATATTAAAATTATACCTATTAATATAAAAAAAGTTAAAAAAAAAGAAAGATATTAAATAATTATAAAAGATTTATAAACATATTAATAAAGGTTTTTATAACTTTAAGATTTTAATAAAGTTTATTATTATTAGTATAAGTTTAATAAATCTTTTTTAAATCTTTTCTAAAATATTAAAATAATTTTGGCATTTTTTAATATAAAAAAATGCTAAGGTTAAAAAAAAGGTAATAAGGAAAATTGCTATTATAAAAAAGATTATTATTTCCCTAATAAAAATATTAACTACCCTTGCTTTTTTATTTGCCCTTAAAGCTTTTAAATTAACTACTTTTAAGTTAATAAATATAATAATAAATGTGAATAATAAATTCATATTAAAAAAGGTATTATTAAAAAGTATTTAATTTATTCCTTTGTAAAAACTTAAGATTTTATTCATTAATATACTTTTTAATAACTTTAATAATAATTATATTACTATTTTTAATTAATAAGCTATAAAAATATTAAAAGCTATATATGCTTATAGCTTTAATATAATTTTATATTTTTAAAAGGATATTAAAATATTAACGTATATATTACTTTTAAAGTTAACTTAAGCTAATTAAGGGAGTGATGTAAATTTAATTTTAAATACATTAATTAGTTAACTAAAAATTAAAAAGAAGGAAATAAATGATTTAAAGGTTAAAAATATTAGCTTAGTTATAACTAATAAAACTTAAATTACCATTTACAAATTTATTTTATTAAATATAAATATTTAAGGGATATAAAAGTTTATTTAAGCCATTGTAAAACTAGTGGATAATATTAGAAATTATTTTATAATATTAAGCATTTTATAGCTATAAAATATTATAATAAGATTTAATATTTACACTAGTTTATTAATAATTAGAAATATTATAAGTAATAAATAGGAAATTATTATTTAAAAACCTTTTTTAATACTATTAAAATATTATTAACTAGTAATAGGGTATGTTAATTTTTTTATAAACCTAGTTTAATATTTTTAAGCCATTAAAAATAATAATAATAATCCCATTAATAATGGCTTATTTAATAACTTTTTTAATAAAATAGATTTTAATATATCTTTTAAAGATTTAAAAAATTAAATATTACACTTTAATTTAAGTAAATTATTAAAAAGCTTATACTTAAAAATATTAATAAGTTAATATTTTTAAACTAAATAATTAAAAACACTAATATTTTAAAAGTAATTAACGATAATAATAATAATAAAGAAACAACTTTTCTTATATTATACATTATCATTTTTAATTAAGATTTCTTTTATACCTTATAACTATTTTTATTATTACCTTTAAATATTAAATATTATATAATTATATAAATGTTATTATTAACATTTTCCATTAATAAAGTTTTAATAAAATCCTTAACTATTATTAATAAAGTATTAATATCTTACTTACTATAGCTTATTACTTTTCCAACTACCCGGTATATTTTTTATTTACTAATTATTAATCCTAATAAATTATTATTTAAAAATGTTTTTAAATAGCTTAAATCCTTAAAGGTAAATATTAGCCCTTTAGTTTTTAATATATTAAAAAAATATATTACTTAAGGATTTTATACTTATTATAAACTTAAAGTTATATTTATATTAAATTTACTAGTAATAGATTTTTATTAATATTAAATTAAATTAAAACATAAAACCACGCCATAAAATAAATTAAGGTATAAGTAATAAATAATTTTATAAAAATATTAACTTAATTAACTAATATAAAAGGATATTAATGCTAGCATATATAAATTAATAAAAGTTACTAATAAATACCTTTTTAATTAAATAACTTAACCTATTCTTATTAAAAAGAATAAAAATAATGTTAACTTTAATTTATAAGTAAAGCTTTAATTAATATTTAATTATAAAAAGATTAATAAAAATATTCTTAAGATTTATATTATTTTATTATTTAATATTTATAATTATTTATTATATTTAAATATAAGCTTATTTTTAAAGTTTAACTTTAAACATAAATATTAAGTTATTAAAATTTACCTTAATAATTAATATTTTTTTATCTTTTATATTAATAGCTTCCCATAACTTTAATTAATTAAAATACTTTAAAGGTTATAAATAATAAGGTTTTCATTTATAAAGCTTATATATATTACCTTTAATATTATTCCTTTATTAAATTTAAAACCATCCTTTTTTTAATTTACTAACTTAAAAACTCTTCCTATTTATATATTTTATATTAATAATATTTTCAACACTTATAAAATAATAAAAAAATAATAAAAATAAATTAAAAATTATTTCTTCCTTTAATTAATATAGATAAGGCTTTGGTTATTCTTTAAAAAAGTTTTTATTAATTTTAATAAAATTTTAACTATAAGCATTATTTATTATATTAATAAAATATTATTAATTAAGCTTAAATATATTAATAAGCTTTAAAATTAGCTAATTTTAATTAAATAAACTTATATAAAATCCTTTTTTAAAAGTAATTAATCCTTATTATTAATAAATTAATAATTACACTAAGATTTTTAAACCATTAATAAAATTAATTGGTAATATTAACTAAAAATAAAAGCCTTTAAAGTTTCTATTTTTCTTTTTATTAAAGAATTTTTTAATGGTAATAATAAAAATATATAGTTATACCTTTAACAAACCTATTAACCTTTATTTAAATATTTTAAGTTAAAAGATTAAATACTTAATTATTTAATATTAAAATAGTATTAAAATTTCTATTATTTATAATAACTTTATATTTATAAAGATTTAATAAAATTATAATATTTATAAAAAAAAGTTATATATTTTAGTTAAGTTTTATTAACAATATAAGTTTATATTTTATATTTATAAAATATTTATTATTTATATAAATTATAAACCTTTAATATAGTTTTTTAACTTGTTAAATATTTTTAATATTTATATAAGATAAATATTAAAATTAAAACCCTTTAATATTAAAATTTCTTATATTAAGGAATTTAGAAATAAAGTTATTAATATTTTATTAAGGATTATATTTTTAAAAAATATATATAATAAAATTAATTATTTAAAATAATTTAGTTTTTCTAATTTAACTAATAAATAGGTTTAAAAAAATAGCTTTAATAATTATAAAAAACTTTTAAAATTAATATTAATTAAAAAACAACAAATAATTATTAAAAAAATTTTTAATAAGTTTAAATTTAATAATCTTAACATTATAAATATTTAAATACTTTGGGAAAATAATCTTAATAAATATAAAACTTTCCTTAAATATTAATAGATTTAAAATAATGGTTTAAATAAATATAAAGCTTTTTTAAGTAAAATTACCTTTTAAATTTATTCTAATAAACTTAAGGCTTTCTTTAATAAAATTTCCTTTTAAATATACTTAACTAAAATAAATAAAATTATTTAGAAATATTTTTAGGAAAGGAAGGTATTAAAGTATACCATTAATAATTAATATTTAAATATTTACTTTATCCTTTAATTTAAAAACATTAATAATTATTTTAATTAAATTTAAAAATATATTTTATTAAACAAAATTATATAATTTTAAATTTTAAATAATTAACTTTAACATTATTATTAAAGAATATAAAGGATATATTTATATTAATATAAGATTACTAAGGCTATTAAATATACTTATAATAAGTTTAAATAGTTTTTAAAAATAATTATATTAAGAAAATTAAACCTATTTATTTATTAGCTTAATATAATTAAAAATATAACCAATTATATTAATAATTATTTACCTTATACCTATTATAAACTAATAAAACTAGGAATTTTATCTTAACTAATTACAATTTATACTCCTATATAACTTTTAACTATTAATTATATTAACCCCTTTTTAATATTACCTTTTATAATAAAATATTTACTAATTATTATTTATTACTTTAGCCATTATAGCTAAACAATTTTAATACTAAGCATTAATTAATTTAATACTTTTAAAAATTTTAATTTATAAATATTAAATATAAGCATTAAACTATTAGCCTTTTATTTTAATTTTAACTTAACCTTTATTATAAAAGAAATTATTAACCATTTATATTTTAAAGGAATTACAATTATTAATTTTATATTAGGCTTTTATTAAAGTATAAAACTTATTAAAATCTTTAATAAGATCTTTTAAATAATATTAAAAAAAATTATTAACCCATTTCTAATAAATAAATATTTAAAGCCTATTAATTAGGCCTTAAGTATATTAAAAATTATGGTTAACATTAACACATAATATATTAAAAGCTTAGGATTTTTACTATTTAAAATAATATATAATTACTTATTTATTAATGCTTATAAATAGGAATATCCTTTAATATAAATTAATATTTTATTAATAAAAATAAAATCTCCTTTATTTTATCCTTTTTTAAATAATAAATTACTTAACCTAATTATTAATTATATAATAAAACTTTAGCATTATTAAAATTATATATTTTATAATATTAAAGGCAAATATTTATTATAAATTAATATATATTTATTAAAGATCTTTTATATTATTTTAAATAACCTAATAATATTTTATTAAAAAAGGAAATCTTAAAAATTAAGAGAAAAATAAACTAGATCATTTATTATAAAAATAAAAATTAAATATTTATCATTTTAACTTTTATTCCTTAATAATTATTTAATAAGTATATTTTTATATTATAAGGATAAATTAAAGCGCTTTTAACTATGCTTTAATTATTTAAAAATAAATAATAAGTTATATTTACCATTTTAAACAATATTAAGAAAAAAATAAATATATTAATTATAACTAATATTTTATTAAGTAAATACCTTAATTTACTAATCTTTTAAAAAGTATACTATTAGTTATAACTTATTTTATTATAATATTACTCTTTTCTTTTTTAAGCCTTTAAGTTTTTTTAAATTCTTTTCTTTTTATAATTACATTTTTAAAATTAATTATTTAAAAATATTTATTTTCTTATTTTCCTTAATTTAATTATTCTTTTCTTATTTACTTTTAATCTTATAATAGTTTAATTAATTTATTAACTCTTTTACTTTTAATTATTAATATTTTTAATATTAATTAATAACATTAATAATAATTTTACAATAATAATTAAAAACCTTTACTTAATATAAGTTTAAACAAACTAATTAATTTACTTAATATAATTAAAAAAATATAAGATAAACTTATTTTAACTTTAATATAAATCTTATAAAATAAATTTAAAGTATAAATCTTATATTAATACTTATATTAAAATAATTAATAATTAAAATAAAAAATTAAATAAGGAATTATAATTAATTATTAATAAAAACGCCTTTTTAAATAATAATTATAATAACATTAAAAACTTTAATTATAAAAGAAATTTTTAATTAAAAGTTATTAAGTTAAAATAAATTTATCCATGGTTTAATATTATTAAAATTATTACTTATTTTAAAATAACCTTTTTTTAAGCTTAAATTTTAATTATTAATATATATAAAAAAGTATTTAAGCAGTTATAAATTATTTATACTTATAATTTAATTATTAATTAAAATATTAATAAACTATTATTTAAAAGGGATAATTTATTAACTTTTATAAAGCTTAAAATAATTCGTATTAATAAAAATTATAATTTTAAATTTAAAATCTTATTTACTTTAATTTATAAACTTTTATAATTAATTAAACTTATTTAATTAATATAACCACTTAAATATTAAAAAATATTAAATTTTTAATATAAAATGTTTTACTTTAAGCTAACATTAATTATTAATATATTAACATAAATTATTAATATTTTAACTTTAATTATTAATGTATAAACTTTTATTATTAATATATAAATAACACTTTAATTTTCCTTTTTATTATAAACATTAATTAACATATATAATTTACATTTTAACAAATAAAATAAAATTATTAATAACATTTATTAAAATATTATTAAAATAAAAGTAATATTAACTTAAATTATATAAAATAATATTTAATAATTATTAACTTAATAAAATCTTAAAATATTATTATTAATACTTTAATATATAATTACTTAAATTTTATATTTATTACTATTTTAACAAATACTTATATCTTTTTTTTAAATATCTTTTTAACTACTTTTAATATAATAGCTTTAATAACTTTAACGATAAAACGTATAATAAAATTATTAACTATTTATTTAATAATAATTATTTTTACCTTTACTTTTTTAAAATATTAATAAAATATAACTTATATTTACTTAATTAACTTTAATTTTAAAGGCTATTAAAAATATTTTAATAAAAGTTTATTAATCTTTTATATTAATTAACTTATTATAATATTATTAATAATAATAATAAAAAATTAAATTATTATAATAAATTTTTATTATTATTAATAAATTTATAAAATAAATTAATAATTAAAAAAATAAAATAACTTTTTAATATATTAATAAAAGTTATAAAATTAATATTTACTTTATATTTATTATTTAAACGATAAGTTATTATTTCGTTTTTTCCTTAATAAATATTAACATATAATTAACGTATATATATATTTTATAAAAAGTAAAGGTTAAAAGGTATTATTTATTATTAAATTTAAATAAACCTTTTTAACTTTTTAATAATTTAACAGCCTTAATAATAATCTTATTTTCTTCCCCTTTTTAAAGTGACGTACTTGCGCGTATAATCTGTTTAGGTAATACCTGTGTTTTTCGCTGAAACTGGGTTGAATGCCCTATAATATTCTTGGCTGTAGTGGGTTACTGCTAACCTTTGGTACCTTATTCACCGAAGCACACCTTAATTCATCCGATTACACTACACTACATGTATGGAACAGGTGGACGCATCCAGCATTTGTAGCCCCCTCAACCAAATATGGTCAGTTGTATCTCTTATATACTGGACCAATAGATAATTCATTTATCTAGCCTACTACATAAGTATTTGCTGCAATTACTTCTCATGTCTGCTTGATAACATTAGTGCCATCTTTATGGCCTTCGTCCCCAGCAGATCTCGATTATATCCCTATGTACTCGCCGACCACTCAGACGTACCAATGTTAAGTCCACTGGGTATACGTTCTCCTAGCCATTTAGGCTATCTTTCTAATGATATGGGGCGCGTTATTTTCACGGCAATATTCATTACCATTCAATGCCGAAAGAATGTCTCACTACATACCTAAAATGCCGTGAGATGAGAGAAGCGCGTCCAAGTCCGACCGAAAAGGCTCTTGTATCTAACTGCGTCATAGTCGATAGATGTGTGTAACTGGCAAGCTGATCCTGGAAGCTTATATTGGCCCTCACACGGCGTCTGCTTCTTGCTCTCCAGTCAGTTAGGTGTGTAATTCATTCCTCGATCGTTATCTTGGGGTTCCACAGTGACTTCGAATCGCTCTGAAATCTTGAGCGAGGAGCATTCGTAACCCATAATTTGAATTCCATGGACACCATTGGCCAGTATCCTTGATTCTTGTTAAATCGCGCGAAATTGGTACTTCCCACCATCTAGGTCCGGGTTGAAGGTACATAGGCCTTAGTCCGCCTCCTACATCATCCTGGCTATATTCCAGCTTATAAGCCTGAGTATTTCAGTGATGAATATTTGGTCTTCTTCATGGACTTAACCGTTAACCCCAAGACTCGAGATATCAACTGCTCTCCATAATTCAATCACAGCTCGCCGTTACAATCGAAATGCCTGATGCTCGCTATACATCCTCTTCGCCGTCCAGCACCTCGTACCCCCAATCGTCATCCCGTTCTCGCCGTACAAGTTTTTCCGGGAATTCAAACCCGCCCCGCCAACGCTGGTCATCACAACCTCATTCTAACGGCGGTAAAGACGCCCTCAAGACCTCGTTGATCTTCCTGGGTGTCGTCGGAGCCGCTTCTGTTGCGGCTTCTAAGTACTGGCCTAAGGGTATCATATACGGGGAGAAAGAATCATGGGCTCAAGAAGCTAAAAAGGAAATCAAACATATTGTGCGTGGAGATGGGTTAGGAGATACCTGTGAGGAACAGAGGACCAGGCCTCGAGACGCTCATCATAACAACCCAGATACCAGGCGCCGGTTACAACCTCAAGTCGACATACGAGATGAGGTAGTGGTAAAGAGGTCTGATGGTAGTAGCACGTATGTAGATTCTGGCTGGCTTCGGCGTCCCGACGATGGCGGCAGCGACCATGGAAGACGACGCATTATTAATCGCCAGAGCGTCAGAAGATTTAGCGAGTCGCGGCATGAGCCGTAGGAATTCAGGGGCTTATCCTTGGATTGGTCGCACCTCCATCCAAAGAGGTCTATTCTCACGATAGTGAGTCTATGATTATAGATAACCTAGTGTGCTCTTGAGGAAAGTCATGATTTATTCATTCTATGAATTAGATTGCACAGGTACATTCCAATTGGCAGATATGGCATAAGAGTCAGAATATGTGAGACGTTCGAAGTGACGTGGCTGAATAAGAAATAATTGGAGTAGAGATTATAGGTAATATAGATGGAGGTCTGCGCTAAGTATCTTGGAGAGGTTATTAATGATCCTGTAACCATGTGAAGCTACCTTCGAACGTAAGGAATAGCTTTATAATATAACCCTACATAATTATAGGTCGAGCAAATGAAACGCCGTCAAATCGAAGCCAGGAAGCTGGGATGCAATGCATATAGTTCATGTCGCTGATTGCTAAATAGTACAATCTCGCTAATAATAATATTAGTCAAAGGTCATTGATTTTCGGCTTATGGTATGAAAGGCCCGATCTAATCCAGTCCGCATATTAAGGGCTCTGAAACCTGAAGCTGTGATGTAGGAAAGGCTGGTACTGGACGGCACTTGGACAGGCGGGCACTAAACAGGGTAGAATGTGGAGAAGATATAAGCTTCGTGGTCCCTGACTGTCCCTGAGCTTGTTTTTAGTGGCATTTAGTGGCAGTCACCCCCCTGTAGCTCCATGTTCAATGACGCACAATATTTCAGTGTTTTGACAAGCATGAGGTAGTCTAAAAATTGCGGTCTCCTTCATCAACTACACGTATATATCGTCATCTTGCGCTATGCATACAAGACAAAGACATCGTCAATGCAGATCAGTGCCTAGGGGCCTGACCAACCCCGGGAAAATAAAATAAGGGCTTTGTCTCCCTCGGAAAACAAATAATGGAAGTCTTTTCTAATACCGTGTGTTCAACAGCGACACAATGGCGTCATCGTTCGTTAAAGAGCTACTCCAGCTTAGTGCATTCGTTCTCCCACTAATTAAGCCATGTGCTACTGCGTCCCTGTATTCTACTTATAAATTTAATCCTCTAGAGCATCTTGGAGGTGTAGCCCCGTACTTCGAGCCTCAAGATCCTCCAACGACTCCGGCTCCTCCGCAAGGGTGTACACCTTCGAAAGCTATCTATCTCTCTCGTCACGCCGCAATCTACGCCAATGACTACGATTATGAGGAATATATCGACCCATTTATCTCCAAGTTGGAGAATAATACAGCTATCGATTGGTCCAAGATTCCGGCCTTGAGCTTCCTTAGAGACTGGACGGCCCCACTAACGGACGCCGAACAAGAGCTATTAACTCGCGTCGGCAGACTAGAAGCGGCGCAGCTTGGCGTAACACTTTCGTTCAGGTACCCCAACCTCAGGCTTCCGACTCGTATCTGGACCTCGTCCGCCGAGCGCACTGTAAAGTCGGCACAGTCTCTGGCGAGAGGACTGGAGCTGGATGATAATGGAATCAACGTTGTCAGCATCTACGAGTCTGAGGAAGCCGGTGCGAACAGCTTAACACCGTATAAAAGTTGCCCGGCTTATTCGTCATCATTTGGGAGCGACCAATCGGCCGTCTACCTAGAAAAGTTCACCAAGCCTATAACGGCGAGACTGAATGCCATAGCTCCCGGGTTCAATTTTACGGCCAACGACGTGTACGGCATGATGGAATTGTGCGGGTATGAATCAGTCATCCGTGGTAGCTCTCCATTCTGTGACCTGGATCTCTTTAGTCCAGATGACTGGCTCGGGTGGGAATACACGGCCGACATTCAGTACCACTACAATGTGGGGTACGGTAACCGCATCTCCGGCGTCGTGGGACTACCCTGGTTTAACGCGTCGGCGAATCTGCTCCTGGGAGATTCGACGGACGAACATGATATCTATGTTAGTTTTACACATCGCGAGTTGCCTCCTATGGTGTTTGTTGCCATGGGTCTATTCAACAACTCCGAGTTTGGCGGAGGCGAGGCCGTCATCAACTATACTATGCCGTTGGATCGTATCAACCATCGACGTGCATGGAAGAGTTCACACTTATTGCCGTTTTCGAGCAACCTAGCCATTGAGAGGTTGAACTGTTCGGGTAGTTACGGATACCAAGACGGTGACTACTATCGAGTCCTCGTCAATAGTGCGCCTCAGCCTTTGCCGAACTGTGCTGATGGTCCAGGAACGACTTGTACTAGGGCTGGGTTTGAGAAGTATGTACAAGAGAGAGTTGATATGTTCCAAGGCTTTTCTGAGAGGTGCGGTGTGGATTATAAGAACTCGACGGATATCTTGACTATATACACGGATCCAGGGGTAGGCAACGGCACCGCTGTTGGGAAGAGATATGAAGCATTCAAAACCGGGTTAGGTTTTTAAATTCTAATCGTAATATATATAGCCATACTATCCCTTGAATGGGTAACTATATGTAGATTTAATGCGCAGAAAGATTATCCTTAAAAGAAAGAAGCCGTATCTATGTATATCCTTCCTTGTGATTGGACGATATTCACCTAGGTACTGTAAGAAATGCTTGACTTACCCCACCATTACGTATTCCGTATTCCGTATGCCGATGTTAGAAAAAACTACAATACCCCGAACACCCTGAAGACAACCAAAAACCAATCAGCACAATTCATCCAAGCAGGCAACCACGATGGTATTCCTAGGCTACCATCGCCTAATAGCATGTACGGCTACCCCCAACCTTGGGTCTTATCGTCACGTTCTCGCCATTTCGTAGCACTAGGTTCTCACATCACCTTTCCCCGCCTCTTCTGGACTCGACACGCGCCTCACGGAGAGACGATGGCACCGCGAACATCTATCGATGAGTTTAAGGAGCTCCTGAACTCTAGCAATCGTGTCCTGGCTCTTTGTGGCGCTGGTTTATCGGCCGCATCAGGGCTGCCTACTTTTCGAGGCGCCGATGGTCTATGGCGTAACCACGATCCTACTTCTCTTGCAACCCCGGATGCCTTCAGAAGAGATCCCGCCCTTGTCTGGCTCTTCTATGCATGGCGTAGGCATATGGCCTTGAAGGCTAAACCAAACCGTGGGCATTATGCGCTGGCTGAGCTGGCTAAGAAGAAAGAAAACTTTCTATGCTTGACACAGAATGTTGATGGTAAGTCGGCCCTCACGAGGGAAACACGACTATAGGCTTCTAATAATGCGATCCCTACTACCTTAGGACTCTCGTCGCGCGCTGGTCACCCTGAATCCAAACTCCGACTTCTGCACGGAAGCCTGCTGGATAACAAGTGCTTTAACGAGTGCGGCTATATCGACCGAAACAACCTCAGCGATCCAGTGTGTCCGGCACTTGCACCAGCCGCCGAAGACTACCCTCCCGACAAGAAGCTCCCCTTACTTGACCCATACATACCTATACCGCAAATCAAGGTTGAAGAACTCCCACACTGCCCCAATTGCAAGACAGGCTTGCTTAGGCCAGGCGTGGTTTGGTTCGGCGAGGGGCTTGACCATTCAATGGTTTGGGAGGTCAACGATTGGATCAGACGGGGTAGGGTGGATATTATGCTCGTAATTGGAACGGCGGCTGCTGTGTATCCTGCCGCGGGCTATACACTGAAGGCCCAGAGGCAAGGAGCCATTGTCGCAGTAGTGAACCCGGATCCCGACTCAGCGGAGACGCTGTCACAGAACGATTTCTTCTTTCAAGGAGACGCTTCAGAGATTCTACCTCAACTATTCGAGGGAGTTATTGGGAAGATGGATGAACACGGAGAAATTGTGTAGACCTATAGAATCGTCATGGTTGCCGTTCTACTGCTGTTTAAGTTGGCTGCATTGAGTTAAGAGTATCATATCACTGTTCAGAGGACATCTACAATTAGATCTTGGGTTTTTAAAGCCTCCATATAACTCACTATATAGGCCTGTTAGAGCGTGTATAGAAGCTATATTTTAGTATCGAGCTTGATTTAAATGAATGTAGCAGCTAGGCATCAAGGGTGTACACAGGTATGCAATTTTACTAGACCCTATGCACGTTCCTTCGCCGACACGGACACAAATTCTTTGATTTCGTCCATGGTAATTATTCGTTCTACCGTTTGATATACCATCTATGCTACCCAATCGACATTAGAGAGTAAGAAGTATATTCCAAAATTTCCTTCAACTCGTTATCGCTACCATACCATTAATGAAGTACATTTGGAATGCGTCTGCATAGCCTAGGTGCGTAAAAACGAGTCTGATATGGGATGTCTCAGATGCAAGGTCCTCGGCATTTTCCTGTGGAATAGAAATGAATACGAAATAGAACAAGCATTCCCTGTTGCTTGATAAGGTCTAGGCCGGCCGGCGGTGCCGTATTCTTAAAGATGGCCTCGACTGGACCTAATCTGCGGACTTCATCACCCCTCACGACCACATTCCGAAAGTGACTTGTTATTATGCCCGCATGCGGAGCCCTACGCCGGGATGAGATCAGATCTCTCGTACCAAGAAGCTTATCAGGCTACCACGGCGATATGCATAACTTGAATGCGACTCTCCTGCCGAATTCAGCTCTAGTGTCGTAGCACTCGCGGAGGATGAGCGGGAGATCACCCCGGACTTGGCAAGTCAACGCATCCCAAATGGACAGGACCTTAGATTACGCGCGAGTAGGCATTGCTGGAAGATGCCTTCAGTCTTGGTCCCATGTAACGGTAGCATCAATCAGTCTAATAGCACGCAATTGCAATATGTAAGGGGCCGTCTACTTACTACTACGGTGTTGTTTATTAATCTGCTCGTAGCTCCCCCTCATAGAACAACCGAGGACGACTTACTCGCTCTTCACCTTCAACTTGTGAAGGGGGAAAACACTAATAGAGTCCCCTGTTCAGGCTTCCGAGAACTCTCACCATGCGTTCCCTATTTCTCCTTTTCGCCTCGGCCGCCACGGCCAAGGTGATGGACAGCCTGCCCTCTGTCCCTAAGGGCTGGACGGAAGTTCGCCAAGCTTCTCCAGATGATTCTGTGACCTTGCGTGTCGCCCTCCCACAACAGCACGCGGCCGCTCTAGAACAGGCCGTGCTCGAGATCTCGACTCCCGGACACCCAAATTATGGCCTACATATGTCTCGTGACCAAGTCCGGGCTTACACGGCGCCGACGGAGCACTCAGTCTCGTCTGTTGTCAATTGGCTGGCAGAAAGCGGTGTTAAGTCGTCGGTGAACAACGACTGGATTACCTTCACGACTAATGTGAAGACCGCGGATGATCTGCTCAACGCGAAGTTTGCGTGGTATCAGTATGAGAAGGGAGGCAGTCCCAAGCTGCGGACGCTGTCATATAGTGTCCCGGACGAGCTTGCTGGAAGCATTGACCTGATCCAACCTACTACCCGGTTCGGCCAACTAGGTGCCAAGAGATCAACCATCTTTGAGATGCAGGTTCTTGAGCCCGAAGAAGAAGAAGCCGTAAAGGCAGACATTGCGGTCCAGGCAGCTGACTGCAACCCTTCGAGGATTACGCCCGACTGCCTTAAATCTCTGTACAACATCAAGTATACCGCATCGCCAGATGGCAACTTGGTTGCCTTCGCCTCTTACCTCGAGGAATATGCCCGGTATTCTGATCTGCAAACTTTCGAGACACAATATGTGCCGCAGGCCGCAGGTCAGAATTTCAGCGTTGAGCTAATAAACGGAGGCTTGAACGACCAGACAAGTAGCGATGACAGTGGTATGTGGTAATTATTAGAAATTGTCGCACAATGTTGTAACTAAATCTTTGAGCAGGAGAGGCAAACCTCGACGTGCAGTACGTGTTGGCAGTCAGCAACCCAGTTCCAATTTTAGAGTATAGCACTGGTGGTCGTGGGTAAGTATATAAAAATGGCCCGTTCCTAAATTGTAAAATGGAAACTGACTGGTTTCTCAGACCTCTTGTGCCCACGCACGACGAACCTGGCCCCTCGACCAACGAACCTTACTTGGAGTTTTTGACATATCTCCTCGACCAGGAAGATTCGGCTTTACCCCAGACCATTTCGACGTCTTATGGAGAGGAGGAGCAGTCCGTGCCGGCAGACTACGCTCTAAGGGTTTGTAACTTGTTCATGCAGCTCGGAGCCCGTGGTGTCAGTGTTCTGTTCTCGTCAGGGGACTCCGGCCCGGGTGACTCGTGCATAAGAGAAGCCGATCAGGCGCCCTACTTCCAGCCCTCGTTCCCTGCAGGGTGTCCCTACGTGACATCTGTCGGTGCCACCTATAATGTCGAGCCCGAACAGGCTGTAAGCTTCTCTAGTGGTGGCTTCAGCTCTCTTCACGCACAGCCGGCGTGGCAGGCCGATGCTGTTAACGAATACCTGGGCTTGATCGGGAACACCTATTCAGCATATTTCAACAAGTCCAACAGAGGCTTCCCTGACGTTGCGGCACAAGGAAGCCGGTTCATTGTTATTGACAAGGGAAGATCTGCTCTGCTGTCAGGAACTAGCGCGTCAAGCCCGGTCTTTGCCGGTGTAGTTGCGCTTCTCAACGCCGCTCGAAAGAGTCAGGGACAGCCACCTTTAGGATTTCTCAACCCATGGCTGTACAACAACAGCGCGGCCTTAATCGACATAACGTCGGGTTACGGAAGCGGCTGTTCGGGTAACTCTGCTTTCAGAAACGGTGCAAGATGGAATGCTACAGCCGGATGGGACCCAGTTACTGGTTTGGGAACTCCTGATTTTGGAAAGTTGCTTGCTGCTGCTGCTCCTGGAGTAGAGAACGCTTAGATGACTATAAAACTGAAACCTGGGCCTCTGGGGTTAAAATTAGGTGCTGTGTAAACACTTGTACGCCCATAAAAACAATTGATTTATTCACTGGGAAGGGTATAACCAACCAAAAGTCATTCACATAATGAGACAGTTACCTTAGACTCGAATAAGAGACGATCTGGAATTATAATAGCAGATAGTAAACGAGTAGTCTTGTTAGCCATCGTGATACCGCAATTTAACAGTTCAGGCAATATCGCCAGAATAAAGCTCTCCCATCTTTACTCTTAATCTATTGCTATTGTGAGTAGTGGTCCTCGTTGTCCACAGGGAAGTCCTGCTACTCTTTAGCTGCGACTGGTGGCAAGTGTCACTAAATTGGTTTCTTCGGTAAAATAACGCCACTAAGGACGTGAAGCCGCAGTTCCAATTCTCAGGGTCTAACCTCTTCACGCTGTACTGAGTGTATCTTTCGTAGAGGCATGATGGTGAGGTGTGTATATGTCTACGTGATCTCGGAAGACGGTCTATGGGGCTGAGAAGATATTTGGTGGTGTTCTATGTCAGAGTCTTGGTAAAGAACTTCTCATATACTGACTTATCTAGAAGGAGAAGCTGCCGCGTATTAAGATGCGAGCTAGAAGAAGCTGACGCCGACCCCTCCTGCTGTCGTTCCCTCATGAGGCCCTCTTTAATATAAAGTGTATGATGTCGCGACAACCAAGGAATGCCTCTTTCGGTCTATCTATTTATATTCAACCCACACTGGCCTCAGTCTCATTTGATGTCTCTAGTTGACCTATTTCAATTTTGTCCATCCTCTCCAAGGCTTCTAATATTCGGTTGGAGACGGCATTGTCAAGCTCAAGCTTCCCAGAATCGGCGTTAAGCTCAGAGAATCGCCTCTTCCAAAATTTCCATCGCTCGGCGCCCAATAGAGCTTTTCCATCGTACAGAGGACCTGCACTGAGTGACCGAGCTAAGCCCTCGTCCGGGTCTTTTAGAGAGCTTATATCCTCAAAAATGATGTCCGCGCAATGAATAATCCACTCGCTCGCCACCCATAGTCGACAATCCATCGCTGAACCTTTCACTGGTGGTTCCTCGAGCGCCGTCCTCAATTGCCAAATTGGAAAACTGAGCCAGGGGGCGAAACCAGTAGAAGTAACTCGGGCAACGAATGAGTTAAAATTCTTCCACTTAGTGAACTCTTCATCTAACTCTTCTTCGGCGTCAGTCGGATCTAATTCTATGTTAGCCACTGCTCTATACGTATGTGACAATTCTGTTATAATACCTAGCCATTTTTCTCTTACACAATAAGAAAGATTAGGGAGATCTTCCCAAGGAAGATCTGTCTGGGTTGACGGCTGGTTATTCATAATATTAGGCCAGTACTAGGGGTTAGAGCTTTGGTGACTATCTTCTCTAACCTGGTCATAGCTAGAAATGGTATCGTCTCGCTGGCGGAGGCTGCTTAGGCATTGTATGAAACAATCCTGCCACGGATGACCTGGTGGTATATAAAAGATAATCTCAATAACCACAGACCAGACATGCCATAAGATTCCGCTTCCGTGACTAGATGATTTACAGAAGAAGATAATATCGTCGGCAAGTTTTTCAATTTTGGCTTGCTGATTGCCTGGATATTGCAGAGTGGCTTTGAGAACGTTGAAAATAGGCCTCTCGAAAGGTGTGAAGTCGGTTTCTTCGGCGGAACTTAGATCAATTTCCATTTTCTTTTGGTCGAGCTAAAAACGAATTGTTAATGATGTTCAAGATCAAACGGACGGCTCTAGAGCATTTCAATGCGGGTGCGGGGTTATAAGGCCTACGATACTAGCGATTGGCGCCGCCGCTAATGAAACATTGTAGCAGGTTTTCATCAATCAGCGCTTGGAGACTATTATTATATCAACTTCGGATTCATTACCACGGAAATTGGGCCGAACGAATATAAATGTAACGGATGTTCCAACAGTTTCACGCCCAAACCATGTCACCCCGGTCATAGCAGCGCTTACCGGGGTCGTAGGGAAATGAGAATAGAGCGCGGTTAGCTGTCCAATCCTCTGTTTTCCCAAGTACTTCGACACGCGTACTACTTTGTACCAACAGCCGACCTCACAGCGTCAAATTCCTTCGATGGACATGGTTATGAGATGCACCTTTGGGTGAGCTAACCGCCGAGCATACGAGATGCTTGCCTTCGCCCAAGGTCTGAGAATGGGCTTCGATAGGTAGCAAGCATGAAGATGGATATATAAGCATGGCGCAGTTATCTAAATTTTCGAGGCAATGTCAACTGAGCGGTCCCTTTCTAAAACGCACATTTATTCCTGGTTGTCTCTCGGTGTTTGAACTATAAGAAGTATTCTATACTGTATACATTATGACCACAAAATCTACCTCTGGAGGATCGGGCCCAGCTCCACTTGGTTATACACCTGCTCATCGTGTCCCAACAGACTCTTCCTATGTAGGCATTTACCCTCCCATTATTTACCTAACCTTATGTCTGTTGGCACTAGGTTAATATAACACTAGTATAGCTTTGACGGAACGCCATGGGACAACCGAGACCCCAATTCTCAAACATGGATGTACGCAAGAGACGCGAGGCAACAACAATCAGGTCTACCCGCTGGTAAGGCTCGCCCATATCCCTCGCCGTTTAGGAACGGTGAAAGACTTCCACTCTCGACCCCTGGCTCTATCCCAAGGAATAAGCCCAACCCAGAGTGGCTACACCATCCGCTTATTCCTGGGCGAACAACGACCTGGAACCCTCAGAGAGATGCCAAATTAGGAGGGGTAAGAAGTTTCTACACTGAAGGCAATGCGAGCCAATTCGATGTTGGATACCACGATCCAAAGCTGGGGAAGTCCGCAGGGGGCCACGATAAATTCTCATTAGCCAACTATCATGCAGCAGTACCACCACCGCGGACTCGAACCACATAGTTACCTCCTAATATGATTTTCAGGGGGCATGGGGGGTTCTTGGATCTGTAAACAGTCTGTTTTGGTACTGTTTTAGGGTTGATAGGCTGGGCCTTAGATATTCATAATCCGTCTACTGTTATTATCGTCTCCTAATTTGTGGACGTATGGTAACTTGTGTCGCTGGTAGGCTCTTAAGGAGTTGTACTTATGGAGTGATAAAGTTTTAAGTCGCAGGATTTATTCGCTTTCGGTGTTTTCGTAAAGATATTGAGTTCTGGGTTGGCGCTATATGGAAAATGCAGGGAAGGAATGACGGCTGACTCTGAATAACGCCGTCAGGACAGAGGATGTAGCCCGCGGAAGTCAACTGGAGCGTTATAGTCGATCATGGCACATTTCGAAAACATTCCCATATATTTGCTCCATGTACTACATAAGCTTGGAACTGTTTTAGATAATAGGGGACTGTAAATGTCATAATTAACAAGCACCTATCATTAGAATATACAATAGTTGACTTTACAACCCGGACACGCTGACACACTACATTCTGGACAGTGGAAAGACCACTTCAGACGCTTCTCGCCACAGAATACGCAACTTGCCGTTCCGCTCCTTCTTACCCAGCCGAAGCGAGGGTGATAACACCTAGGACGTGTTGAAGGCATAAACTGTCTGGTTTCCGGTTGTTTTCTGCTTGCTTCTCTTCGTTGATCAGCTTCTTGCCGCATCTTGGCCCAGTTGTGACGAGCAGCATCCTGCTTCTCCTGAATCAGGATTGCTCTTAGTCGTTCCTGAGCTGCCCGCTCCTGTTCAATTCTAACTTTTCTTGCTACTTCTTCTGACCTTTTTTCTGCTTCCCTCATTCGCTCTCTAAGGAGCCTCTCCCTCGCCGCCCGTTCTTGCTGCTCCCTGGCTCTTCTTGCGGCTTCTTTCGACCGCTCTTCAGCTTGCTTCTCTTTCTCCCTCCTGATTCTCTCTTGCTCTGCCTTTTCTCTGGCAGCCCGTCTTTGCTCTTCTGCCATACGCATTCTGTGGGCCTCGGCTGCTTGTCTTTCTTTCTCAGCCCTCTCCCTAGCAGCACGCATATACTCCTCCGCCCTTCTATTCTCTTCTCTCTTACGTTGCTTTTCGACCCATTCTTTGTGCCGTGTCCACTGATCTCGAAGATCGAAATATAATAGATCGTAGGCGGCACGTTTATTCTTATCGATTAAACATTCGTAGGCTTCTCGAATCTAATCCAAGAGAGTGGTTTAGTTGGGAATGCATAGATTAATTTCAGGGCCATTATGCCGGGCTTTTGACGACTTACCTTACGGAACTCTGAAGCATCGATAGATTTTCCTGGTGCCTTCTTATCCGGGTGATGCTGTTTTGCTAATCTATGGAAGGCCGATTTGATATCTCGAGAGCTTGCCTGTTGGGATAATTCCAAATCTGCATAATAATCCGAGACGTCAGGTTCTTCAAATGGATTCATCGTTGGGATATCGCTGCCCGCTTGGCATGTCAGTCCTTGAGACTGACTAGGAATACGGAGTGGTTCATAGTGATCCCTGACACATTGAAATATAAGAGAGATCAAGAAAGTGGGCAAATGAAGACTCGCAAAGAGATTGGGGGCGTGTACTCCAGCTATTGGCTTTTTGTAACGAGTCTCTATCCGATTCGTTGCCAAGACCGCCACTCGGAGAGCATCCCGCCACCCTTGGTGACACCATATCCCATTGCCGTGTCATTGTGATCTCCCGGGCCGTATCTAGTCTAGTAAAACCTCGATACACTGAGTCACATATTCCAAATCTACAAGAAAAGGCCATAGTTAGTGCTTTCGACCTCCTATTTACCATGTATGCACGATCTGAGTTAAAGTTGTAGAAGTGACAGATCATTTATGTACGTCTCGAAAGCATGGGATACCAGTACTTGCGCGTTAATCAATGGCAAGACTCAGCCTATCATGGTTTTCCCTCCCAAACCTTTCCAAGGAAGCTCTCGATCCGAGTAAACTCGTAGTCAGGGAAAAGCCGATTCATCTCGTCCGATACATCCCAAGCACCTTTTGAACTGCTCAACAAGATACCAATGGATACCGCCTTAAGAAGAGCTGATGCCTGATCATTAGATACTGCCTGATGAACCGCTTCGATATTCCACGAAGTCTTTAGATTCCCAGCTTCCAAATCTTTAATGTTTACCTTGTCAACTGTGAAATCTCCTATAGTGATGTTAATAGACCATAACCCCCTTTACACGTCACCATAATTGTTTTATGGCTGTTATGCGTACCTCGAATGTTCTGAGCGATCTCAAGTATTTGTGAGAATGTGACCCTGTTTCCTCTAATGCCACCATTCCTAGGCCAAGTTCCTTCGTAGTCAATTGCTTGAGCAACAACCGCAGCAAGGTCCCCAACCGTCGTAAGGGTCATCACGGCATCCTCATGACCATCCACGACAATGGCACGCTTATTCTGAAAGTCGAAGACGGTTTGCAGAGGTTCGACATGCTTGGCTGTTTTGTATGGGTATGCTAGGTAGTCCAAGAACAAGCCAGGCTGGAATAAAGTGTACTCGAGAATCTGACAGAGGTTAAGTTAAATCACTGGGGGCATTGAGGGTACAATTCGGGATCTTACATTTCCCTTTCCGTTTACTTCTTCCAGGTACCTTCTAATTATTTCCTTTCCTTGTTGCCACGGCATATCAACTGTTGCTTTACTGTAATTTTAGTAAGCTATTGTGTCTAGATATTGCATTGACTAGGACCACGATTACCTTCCGTATTCGCTGGGTGCGAAACGTTTCACTCTTGCAGCAATAGCGGCATCGATGAGGTTCTTTTGCGACTTCTGATCGGGATCAGATAGCGTTTGGACAAAAGACAAGAGGGTATGAGTCCCTCGAAGTGCATCCACCAAGCCACTCTTGTCACTGTAGTCGACAGTCTGCCAGTGTACTTCTGGCGGGGTGCGTGTTGTCGGAGCCTTCTACATAAGATAGCGATGTTAGCAATGAAGACAGAACCAACAAAAGGGATTTTGGGTCTGGAAAGGGGTTGGATGGCTCTTCTCACCTTCCTGCTTAATACGGTTATCTCATGTTTCTTTGACGATAGCAGGACGTCGATGACCTCCTGAGAGACCTCTTCGAATAGATTAGTCCGTAGTTCGTAGTCCTTCTAGGGTCGCGGATCATAGATTCTACTCACGTCCAGAACCGCCTGCCACAGCGACCCTAACCATTTCGATTTTGTTTTTAATTTTGGCTCCCTAGCCTTGTTCGGATTGCCGTTAGTGATGACAAAATTGATAGGTGTAAGAGCTTGAAAACACGTTGGGCATAATATGCGATATCGTACAAAAACAGGACATGTTCTACCTTATATGCTAACTCGTAGCTCCTAAAGTATTGGCAGAAGCGCCAAGGATATGGCCAGATGCCATCCTCCGTGGCATTACGACCGCGGAGGATTATCCCGTCTCCTGGTTTAGAGTCGTATATAGATGAGTCCGTGCGCGACTTTTCTCCGCCGCGGCGGAGATATAATCGGCTGGGTTGTAGGGGGCTGGATTGCGGGGCGGTGATTGGACGTTGCATGGTGGTTCTGATTACCTTACTACCTTTGTAGGATGTCAACTTTTCGGGAATCGCTTTAAGGTATACGAATCAACTTATTAGATCTCATCAATGATCCTATCTTATCTCCTCATAAATTCAAAGCACTATAATGTCAGATGCCCATTTTTACGGTAACTCCTCCGCGACGGGAGGTACACCGAATATGACTAGGAGAAGGAAGATCCGAAAAGGTACCCAAAGTTGCTGGGAGTGCAAACGACGCAAAATCCGGTGTACCTTTGCAGCAGCCACAGACGTCATTTGCGATGGATGTAAGAGCCGTCAGACCAGATGCATTAGCCAAGAATTCCACGATGAGGTTATGCTAGGAAAAAGGGTTGATAGGCTTAGCCGAATGGAATCGCTCGTCGAGCAATTGGTCAAGCAGAATAATGCCGGCGTGCCGGTGACTTTGCAACGAGATGAACCCCATCAGAACAAAACCTTACAAATGGTAGTAAGAAGTGCCACCAATTTTGAGCTATATGCTCATCTAACCTAATAATGAATGCGAAAGTCTCAGGGAAATCATTGTGCAACCAACTCTGAGCTGCCTCCCTCTGTAGCGATCGGAACCCCTGGTCCTGATATAGACAGCCAGCCAGACAACGATCTCGACAGATTATCCTACGAACTATTAGCAGTATGGCCTAGTCAGCATGATCTCGACCTGATATTGAGCATTCCTATCGGCGGTTCGATATTGCTACACGGCTTAATATGCCAGCCATACTCTGGACTTGTCTCCGGTCAAGTTACATCACCACGGCTTTTGCTACAGCCGCCTTCTCGAAGGTCCCATCCAGTTCTTATAGCGAGGAAGCTACTACTGTTAAGCTCTCTTTTACAAGGAATTCCGCCATGCTCCATCGACCAACTCGTCGGTCTGAGTTCGGATTACAGCGTTCTGATGTCTCGCCTGTTCAATATAGCCACCAAGCTTGTGACAAGCCATGACGAACTTATCAGCTCTGTCGATGGCGTCGAGTGCGTCATGTTTGAGAGTATGTACTTGAATAGGGCTGGAAATCTTCGCCGTGCCTGGTTGGTAAACCGTAGAGCCATGGCGATGGCGCAGATGCTGGGGTTACATGTTGGTAACAGCTCATCGGACTTGTTTCTCGAGAAAGAGACGCGGGATCGAATCAATCCCCATTACATGTGGTTCCGCTTAGTCGTTTCGGACCGGTATCTCTCATTGATGCTTGGCCTCCCGCAAGGCTCGCTCGAAACTTCCTTTCCTAATCTAGAGGCAATAGATAACTGCGTACCCATGGAGCGCATGGAACGTATGGAGGTGGTTGCGGCTGGACTCATTCTCCAACGCAATACCGCCGAACGAACCAATTTTGCAGCTACGTATAGGATTGACCAGATTCTACAAGAGGCCGCCGCCTCGATGCCGCCACAGTGGTGGCTGATGGCTTCTAATATTGATGCCATTGATGGCAATGATACCAAGGCATTTAAGGAATCGATCCGTCTCACAAATCAATTTGCCCATCATCACCTCCTCCTCCAGCTCCACCTACCATATATGCTACTGCCCTCTTCTACTGAACTAAGTTACGATTATAGCAAGATGACTGCTGCAAGTGCTAGTCGCACGATTGTTGGTCAATTCGTGGCGTTCCGCGCCTCCATGTTGAGTATTGCGTATTGCCGAGGTATCGACTTTATTGCTTTCATTGCAAGCGTGATTCTGTGCATCGCTCACATTGAAGCTCGTCGCCAGCATGAAACATCTACTAGCAAAAGCGGGACGACTTTGCAGTCTCTTCGTCACCAACGGTTAAGCGACCGTGGACTTCTCGAACGTGCTCTTGAACTCATGGAGACGATGGCTCGAAGTAATAGCGATGTCGTCGCCCAAAAGATCTCTAACATCCTCCGACCACTACTCAACATTGAGAGCAACTCTTTCAGAGGGAGTTCCTACCACATCTACGCATCCTCAGAGGGCAATAATGAAGATTCCCAATGCCTCGGCGATACCAAAGGAGCATTCCACGCACTTCGCATACAGATTCCCTATTTTGGTACCGTCCATATCGAGCATCATCCCGCTCTTCCCAACACTGCAATACCGACGCAGACACCTTCCGAAGAGTTGCATCGGAACCAGTCCGGATCGCAAACCTCTGATTGCAGTCTCCCGGTTCTCTATAAACCAGTCTCTCATCTTAACCAGGATCAGTATGGGGAAACTACCTTGTCCGCCAGCCGAGTTGGATATGAAATCAGCACCAGTCAGCCCGTTAATAATGACTGGCAGGCCGTACCGTCATGCTTTGACCTGGAGGGATCAGTCGAACAATCCCAGTCGACGAATCCAATATTAGATACTAGCGAGGACCAAGAGACTTATCTTCTTGTGCCTGGGCTGGAAGCAGATGTAGACCATTGGGCTTTGCAAGGTGTCGATACGGCTTTATTCCGCAATCTCACTCAAGGTCTTACGGACTCTAGCTATATGGAATGAAACAGCCTAATGTTTGGACCCTTAGGCAGAGCCGCTATTTCCATAGAATGGGGCTACCGCAATTCGTCCCCGTGAACGACACCTCATTTAAACTTTAGATGACATTTTGAAGTACTGCTCCTAACCTTGCTAGACAAGCGCTAGTCGTTCCACTTTAAGATCTTGAAATGCTTCGATTCGTGGCTGAGGAATTACCTCCCGTCACCGTCCGTAACCCTATGAACATGACTAAATCGAAGTGTAAGCAAAATGTTTTAAGTAATACCTAAGGTATCCTAACGATTAATCTAAGCGTTTATATGGCTACCGTTAGCTTTCTACCTAGGTGCTCTTGGCTGTGTCGGCCCTCTAGTCATCGTCCTTGGCCAACCAACATAGTCACTCCTGATATCACCGTAGTACACCTAGAATCTTAGTCACGTAGCGCACTACGTATGAAAGAATAGAACTTGTTATTCTGTGAGGAGCTGGAAACTATCTGGCTAATATAATATAACAGTTCTTTGTCCATAGTGAAACATGACAAGAACATCATGATTTGATCGTGGCACATCATTTTGAAAACAACCCCTCGCCTCTAACCCATCTGCTATACGAGCTTGAATCTACTGGGAGACTGGGAATCCAATAGTTATCACTTGATTGGAATGATGAATCCGCCTATATTAGAGTATCTAGTCCGAGAATTTTCATGTATCACAAAACCCCCTTTCGTTCGCGTACCTTTCAATTCGATGGCCCTCTTATCACTAGGTCAAGATACCGTCGTGCTGCCATAAATATCACCATAAGACCAAATAGGTAGAAACGTATCTATGCCTAAGTAAAAGTAAATTTCCTATTCTGTGGTAGAAGATGCGGCTTGATTCGCGCCCCAACGCGTAAATTGATTTGATCAGCTGGTGCAAGTTAGAGTTATAGATATAGCCCATAGTAGTCAATTATGTTGATATTTAGTAAAAGATTACATCATTGTATGGCAAATGAAACAAATTGTCGTGGGATAAATGTTGGCAGTTGTCAGATAAGTGTTTAAACGCGTCCAGTGTTAGCCCCTGTTTGTGCCACGAATCCCCCCTATTTTCCGCTACTACAGCTCTCTATGGGTTCATCACTACCACTACCATCATCATCGTCGTTATCATCACCACCACCATTATCATCACGACGTTGGTGGATACTGTCATTGTGAGTAAATCGCTATAATGGAAATCGTTTTGTAGTACTGTTAATGACCACCAAACAGATGTCTAGCCGCAGTACTCGACCCATCTCCGGAGCAGCGGATGCTTCCCTTGTTCCTCCAAATTTACCTACGCCGGTAAGTCAACTTCTATTATGACACTGAGGCACCTGTAGTTAATTGTCCCCATAGGCTGCCTCCAAAACCGCGTCCAGTGGTCGCACTCGCCGAGAGAGACCAGAAGCAGCACGGGAAAATACCCGCAGATCCCGACAACCCCATACAGAACCCGAGTCAATGGATGTGGATCTGCCCGAAGACGACTCCAGCAATGCCGACGTCGACTCCTTAGGATCTGAGGCTGGTAGGGATGAGGGACCTGCTGGCGGACAGCCAGTTGGTTCCGCCCAAGAAGCCGAAAATGACGATCTAAGTGAAGTCAGCGTCGACATCGACTTGGATGAGGGCGATATCGTATTTAAATACCCTCCTGAATACGATGTACAAGCCTTGGAATCGGCGCGGGAATTGACCGATAAGGAGAAGATTCTGGTCGCTCACTTCGACGGTCTTCCCGAGACGCTGAAAAATGTTGCCATGGTAAGTATATCGCAGCTAAACACGATCCAGGAAAGCGCCAAAAATGGATAAAGAAGCACTACCCGTCCATCGCCATGGAAGATTGCCGCTCGTCGATCGAGGAGGTCCGATACGAAGAATTCTGGACTGAGGACGACGAGCAGAACATGTTGGACGATTGGCAGGACGATCCGCTAGCGGCTCAGCTAGAGAAGCTCAACATCCGCAAGAATAGGGATATCCTCACTATGTGGAAGGTAATGCGTCGCTTTCTCGGCTGTTTTCCAACTGACATCATCTGCCATCGGAATTTTCTCAAATACCATTTGACGTTTGAAACCGAGGATGGAGTCAGTATGGAGAACCCGAACTGGACAAAGACGTTCTGTAGGAGGCTTGCGCGTCTCGGGCTTCACGGGGTGTTTAACCTTGACCCGAGTCTGTTAACGCTGGCCCTGCAGTACGTCGTCATATGTCGCACTGATTATCGCGGGCCTATCCCGTGGATCAACCAAGGGACGGACCGCTTCATCGAACTGTTTCTTTTCAAGATGCAGGAACAGGACGGCTCCAAGTCCGTAGTTCGTATCCATCGCGAGGTCCTTGCCCACTTCGCGAGTCAGCGGAAGTATCCCACTTCTTACATGTCGGACCTCTTCCGCTGCATCGAGAAGCGGGCATATAAGAGGGGACAATGCCGTCGGCCCCGGCAGGATACGGCCTGCGTCTTCGAGATTACGACGGAAGACTTAGCTACGCTGACAAGGGCAGTTCACGCAGTGAGATCGGCCGGCGTTCCGTCGTTTTTAACTCTCCCTATAGCCTCCCGCATTGTGAATTACGCTAAACAAAGTATAGATGCGCCGAAGGATCTAGAGAACCTCAACGAGCTGCGGTCGTCGCTTATACTACGTGATAGACGATGCAAAATCGTTGAGGATCGCCGCCGCGCCGCCGGTCACGCATCGCCCGCCTATGACGACGCCCCCGGGTCGATCAGCAATCGCGGGCGGAAGCGCGGGCGACAGGCGGACCAGAGTAGCGTCTCGGAATCCGAGCCGCGTTCGGGGCTCGCATCCCCAGGCGCACCCCAGAGACCTCTTAGCAAGCGTCGCCGTCGTAACAAAGAGTCAGAAGTGTCGAGGCGGCCTGGCGATGAAGAGGAACCCAACGCTGATACCCTCAAAACCAGGTTGCCCGGCATACTGGCTCGTATTGCGACGGAAACGAACCTGTCCAAGGAAAAGCTCGCCGCCGTATCTGCCATCTTGGAAGATGAGTTCTCCCCGGGGAGTAGACCTATTAGGGTATCTCCGGGTCAGTTGAGCTTTCAAGATGTGCATGGTAGTCCGGGTAATCTGGATAATCCGACAGGAGGAGATGACTTGTCGATGGGCAATGATGATAATTACTCTGACCAGGGACCCGTTTTTCAGGATTCGTCCCCGAGAGGTTCCATCGACAGCATCCCAGATGTCGCTGGTGGAGATGCTACCGGACGAGGCAGTATCGTCCCCCGTTCTAGTAGTAGTATCTCCGCCGCTAGTCCTCATGCTTCCGAGGTTCCACCCGGTGCCGGTATCAGTAGTACTACAGAGCAGGAGACGTCTCGGACTAATCATCCTCGAGATCCTTGGCCCGCAAGCGCATATACCGTCAGGGAGCCCTCTCCAACTTTTGAGGGGCTGTTACCTGTAAAACGGAGGGACTTTAAGAGAGGTCTTTCTTTTGAAGGACACAAGCCTCTGAGGGCACCGGTTCGCGCGCGGGACACGTTTACTCGCAGAGAGAACTCTCCAGAGGTAGACGCGCATTCTCCTAGAGAAGGTAAGATATCCGGTAGAGATTTATCTTGGGAAAAGCCTAAGCGTCCTCCGGCGTTCATACCTGCTGCTCTTTTTGATGGTCCGATGGAATCCGACCTTAAGGATCCAAAGAGCTCGCGAGATCCACAGGCTCTTGAGCGATTGCTAAAGAGCTGCGATGCTTGGGTTACTGGCCGTCAGAGCCAGCCGCGTCCTTGGGAAAGATACCCAGATGACGATGACGATGACGACGATGAGGATGAGAGCTCCGTCAATGATTCCGAGGATGATTATGATGATGATTCCGAAGAGGAGACGACTGATGAGTAATAAGGAGTAGGAAGAGGAAAGGAAGAAGAGGACGCCGTGAGTAACATGATAACTATTGATAGATATCTTGAGTATACCTGGGTACCTAGGTACACATTATTGACAAAATGCCCTGTACTGTACCTAGAAACAGTTCCTTGGCCAAATAATTGCTACCTACGGAGTAACCACTTAAAGTATAAGGTATAAGACAACCCATTCGTCGCTGTACACATAACCTCATTTTCGTCTATACTCGGTATAATTTGTCAATTTCGGCCTTGGTTTGGAAGGTGACCAATCCCATATGAACTTGGATGGGGTGTTGAATAAGCACGTCCTCATCTTTCTCAAATGCCCCTATAACAAAATGCATCCATAGCAGGTAGGCGCAAATACGCGGGTAATTCTGAGTCCCTTATCGACGATAAGCTCTAATACAATTGATATCTGTCAATGTGCATCTACGATGCAAGTATCTGAAAGGTGGACGATAATCGACTCTTCACAAGTTAATTTATGTAGAGTAAAGCCCAAAGAATGACAAAGTGTATTTCTAGCCGTAGCAAAACCCTTTGCTGCGATATTGTCTGCTAACTACCTAGGGTAAGTATAGCTAGGTGGCTATTAGGTTGGTTTCACTATGGTGTCTCGCTTACACTCCTACATCATCCTTCGGTACATTACAAGAATGTCTTCTACCTCCACGTACTAGCTGGGACGCTTGGAAGGTAAGGACACCGCCCATTATGGGAAGGTATAAGGTATCTAACCTACCTTAGGTAGAGAATAGTCGTTTACGTATTAGCAGCAAATATATATGAACCTAATTGGCATGGAAGGTAAGACTGTATAGACTTCTAGAAAGAACCCCCCTATGCTCCATCTAATTAGCTCTAGTCAATGAAGTTATAGGAATGCTCTCTTTTACTTCTTCAAAGCACGTTCGCTTATGTTCGTCTGATTGCCGTTCATAGTTAACTCTCTATACGCGCACGCATGGCACAAGATGGAGGACCAGCAATCGGACCTACAGCGACGCTTCAACAGGTGCGAGAGCCTGGCGGAGTACGTCTCGGACGGACTGACCAACGATAAAGCGCTGGAGGAGTCTACCGCAGAGCTCGCGCGTGTCGTGCAGAAGGAGACGACTTTACGCGAGAACTGCAAGTTGACATATGATAGCCTCGATACAGAGCGCGCGCGCCTCAAAAGAGGGCTTCAGCAGATTAGAGATGATCATGATGCCCTCGACGCCAACAAGATGTCCCACGCAGCCGGGGAGATGAGCCAGGCCATGCTTGACAGCCTGGCCGTGGCAATCCTCGGCCGCGACGGCAACTTGGATAGAGTAAGATGTATTTCTCAAGGGAATCGAAACGCTCTTCTGAGCTCCGAGAAGGGCCAGCTCGAGAGGAAGCTCGACGAGGCGCAATGTAGAGTTAGCACCTCGAAGCTGGCCTATCAGGAACTCCAAGACGAATCCGATTCGTTGAGAAGCGACTTGGAGGAGATCAAGACTCGCTTGCGTATGAAGACCAGGCAGCTCAAAACGGTCCGGCAGGTTACCACCGGCGAGATGTCCTCGTTCAAGGCCGAGCTAGAGGATACTCGGTGGTCTCTTCAATGTAAGGAAACTGTAATCTCGTGTCTTTTAAAATAGGTAGACTCCGAGGTAACCCGCCTCGAGGAGCTGGTATACGGCGCTGGGTGGAGCGGCCTGGTTCATAACAGTATTACTATTTCGAGCCTGCAAGAGGATATCGACGACCTCGTCGCCCTCTGCGCTCATTACCAGACCGAGGGCACCTGCCTGCGGAAAGATTTAGAAAATGCTGCCATCGCTGATCAGCAAGCTATTACGAAACTACAAGGCGAACTCGAGAAGCTGAAGCAGGACATTCGTAGAAAGGATGCCGACATCTACGCCTCGAAACGCGGCGAAGTCGGACTGGCGAAATCTTTTGCAGTACAATCCGGCCACCCCCGACTGGATTTCCAGACATGGAAACCTTTTGTTCAATGTCTCCGAGATACAGTCTGGGCGCAGGGCACACAGTCCTGGTACTCGTGGACCGTGCTACCGCTCTGGGGACCACATCCGTTCGAGCTCGACCCGGAACAACCAACCGGTCTAATCGAGCTCCTCGCTCGGCTCTACGGCGTAGTTATACCAGGGGCTCTGGAGCAAGCCATCCTATGGTTACATTTGCTAACCACGAGATTAGGCTCCGCAAGTAATCTTCCTCTCGGCGTTATAGCGACGGTCCTGGGGAAGCTCTTGAAGAGCATCGAAGAGATTGCCATCGAGGGTCAGTTCTCGCTGCAGCTGTTCGCATTCGCACTCCTGCAGACCTCATATTGTACGCTTCAGCGGGTAGACCGCGAAGATACAGAGGTGAAGGCCATTTACACCCGTTTAGGGTTAGGGTTAGGGTTAGGGTTAGGGTTAGGGTTAGGGTTAGGGTTAGGGTTAGGGTTAGGGTTAGGGTTAGGGTTAGGGTTAGGGTTAG